>JAECUM010037182.1:0-14619 GCA_016617855.1 Megalonaias nervosa
GTGTGTGTATCTCTGTGGAGAGAGAGAGAGAGAGAGAGAGAGTTGAATGCAGTAAAGAAGAAAATCTTGTCTTACAATAAAGATGAATAAGACCAATAAAACCAAACTGCTGAAAACAAATTTTTATTAAAAACTGAGCTTAAAATTAATCAATATCTTGTTATTCGTCATCAGAAACATGTTGACAAGAATTACAGCTGCAACTACTACTACTACTACTACTACTACTACTACTACTACTACTATTAAAAATAATATTATTAATAATAATAAAAGAAGGACGATCATTATTCTTGTTGGAAAATTATGTCCATTTTTCAAGCTTTTACCGAAAGAGATGAGAAAGATGAAGAGGATTTTTATCATAATAGAACAAAAAATGTTTTAAATATTCATAATGACAAATCTGATTTCAAACAGTCATAACATGTACTAAGATACCACCAGAAGCTTAGACTGGGTAGGTTATTTTTTTTCACCTCATTCATGTTTCTCAAGAATTTGACTCTTGTTTTTTTTGTTACTGTAATTTTTGTCTGACAGAAGTGTCAGAAAATGTCTGACTTCTTAAGTTTCGATTTATGTACTGCAACAGAAACTAATCAGTCATTCAGTTGAAAAAATAACATACGTACTTGTGGCACTTTACAAGTGCACTTGATGCTTTCACAGTGGGTTTATGTTTTCAAATTCATATGTCTGTGTGGCAGTGTTTCACTTACATAATGCGAGATCCAGTTTATAAACCATGGGCCTTCCTCAAGGCAAGGGCGAACATGATCCTGACTTGAAGCTCATACATGAAATACAATCATCTAGCAAACATTACAGGCGATCATGGAAAGAAATTAAACTTTAGAAAGAATGAAGCAAAATGTAGTCAGCATAATGGTGAATTATGCAACGTTTGCTTCGTCATTAAAGGACATTGATAGATGTGAAATGAAAACTGAATGTCAAGGCCCAGAAAGTCCTTGATTTTTCCTCTAGGTCATTGACTGTCCTTGAATTTAGGCGATTTTGCTTATAAAGAAAATGTGATGGAAACTGTGCTTACGAGTAATTTATTTTACGTTGTGCAACGATTGGAAGTACATTTTAATTTTTCCGTCATCTGCTAGCTGTTGTGTTGTTATCATAATTCACTGGAAGTAATCGAACATTGTGGACACCATCCTTTTCACATGATGTAATTTAAAGTGCATACATACATACATACATACATACATACATACATACATACTCAAAAAATAAAAACAAAAATTAGTATGATTCAAAAGGTTGTGAATTAAATTAAGTACTTAAATCCTAGTGAAATTCTGCGCAGACAAAAATATTTGCCTGGTATTTTCTACAGAAAATAAGGTTGTCAAATAAGATAGTTTCAATTGTGAGATCAAAAGGGGGCATGTACAGACATGACCTGTAAAACATGCATATCGTGGACACATTGGAAAAATGATAATACACTATGAAAAGGACCTCCGAAAAGTGTATAGAAACGGACCCATTTTTTAACACTAATCGTTATAGCAATGATGACACTAAAAGTTGCTTTCACGAAGCAATTTACGCAGATTTGATGCAGTTCATTCAATTGGTATTATAGCAACATCATACACCATAAAAAGCAAGACAGAAATAAATGCATATATAGGTCGATTACAACATGAATTACACTACATTATTTTACGAGATATCAAACGTTTTATATTTTGGAGAAAGACTACAGAAATGTGAAGGTGATATTATGCATGAGAATAAATAGGGAGAACTAGTCAAAAGCGGTATTAAAGCATGTACAATGAATATAGTGAAATAGGCCTTAGCAGTTGATAAAAGCAATTTTAGACTCCCCCAACCGACATTTTAATTAGTGAACCTATCTTGTAATAGCATTTTGTGTAGAGGTATACTATTACACACTTTTAAACTAGCATTTATATTTTAAAAAATTATCAAAAGATAACAAATAATATTTAAAAAAAAAAAAAAAAAAAAAACCTACAGCATTCCAGTTATGCGACACTGTAAAGTTTCTTAGCATGATGTAGACTAGACAGCTTTATTTAGTACATTTTTCTGCCTCAACCGTGCTTCTAGTTGTACATTTGTCTGCCTCAACCGTGCTTCTAGTTGTACATTTGTCTGCCTCAACCGTGCTTCTAGTTGTACATTTGTCTGCCTCAACCGTGCTTTTGGTTGTACATTTGTCTGCCTCGACCGTGCTTCTGGTTGTACATTTGTCTGCCTCAACCGTGCTTCTGGTTGTACATTTGTCTGCCTCAACCGTGCTTCTAGTTGTACATTTGTCTGCCTCAACCGTGATTCTAGTTGTACATTTGTCTGCCTCAACCGTGCTTCTAGTGGTACAATTGTCTGCCTCGACCGTGCGTGCTTCTAGTTGTACATTTGTCTGCCTCGACCGTGCTTCTGGTTGTACATTTGTCTGCCTTAACCGTACCTCTAGTTTACAAATAATTCATATGATCCCATAGACAGATTTATTTTGTACATTTGTCTGCTTAGTCCTTGCCTCTAGTTGTACATTTGTCTGCCTCGACCGTGCCTCTGGTTGTACATTTGTCTGCTTCGACCTTGCCTCCAGTTTATAAATGATACAGATGATTCCAGCAAGCAATAGCACGTTTTATATAAATTGTTCCAAACAACGCCTCTTCTTCTGTTTACGTTTCCTTCATATCACCCTCGATTGTTTCACGTCCTTCTGCATTTATTTAACTGCTTGATCTCTTCCAGCCTTTCTTGTATTTACTTCAATGCTTTATACTCGATCTCATGCAGCCTATATTCCATTTTCTTGTATTTATTTCAATGCTTTATACTCGATCTCCTGCAGCCTATATTCCATTTTCTTGTATTTATTTCAATGCTTTATACTCAATCTCCTGCAGTCTATATTCCATTTTCTTGTATTTATTTCAATGCTTTATACTCGATCTCCTGCAGCCTATATTCCATTTTCTTGTATTTATTTCAATGCTCGATCTCCTGCAGCCTATATTCCATTTTCTTGTATTTATTTCAATGCTTTATATCCGATTTCCTGCAGCCTATATTCCATTATCTTCAGCTTGTCAAAGAAACTATTTAATTTGGTTCCCAAGGTATGCTTAGCTCGTTTGAAAGTAACCTGAAGGTATCTTTTGTTGTAATTTGTTTTTCGTGTCGGCTTTAGCTAGATTTTGATGTACAAAGTAAGTTGAAATCGTGTATCTCTTTAGGATCTTTGTTTTGTAACATGTACCAAACATACTTTGCGTATTCTTCTGTTTACTTTTCTTTCATATCATCATCCATTCATTCCATGTCCTCCTTCATTAATTTCAGCGTTTTATTCTGGATTTCTTTCGTCAGCTTTAGCAAGAATTTTCTCTACAAACTTAAAAGCTCAAGCTGTATACTTTCTATGTTTCTACTACTTGCGTAATTGCAGGTTTCAGTTGACTTCGTGAGTTAGTTTCTTTGCTTATTATATCTTGAGAATGGTTTCATATAACGCTTGATAAGTGACGATACTATTAAGGACATTATATGGGTTTGCACCAGTATACAGACAGCTGCCGACACCGGGAACGCAAGAGGCATGAACAAGGGTATCAAGAAGGCGACAGGCCCACCCCCCACCCCTCCAAGACCGCACCCCTCAAGTCCAAGACGGGCGAAGTCATCACAGACCAGGGGAAACAGCTGCAGCGCTGGGTTGAGCACTATCTTAAGCTGTATGCAACCCAAAATGTCGTCACTGACACCGCCATGAACGCCATCCCAAACCTGCCACTCATGGAGGAACTAGACACACCGCCCACCATGGAAGAGCTCGGAAAAGCCATCGACGGCCTCGCTTGTGGGAAGGCCCCTGGGAGCGACGGCATCCCTCCTGAAGTCCTCAAGAGCGGGAAACCAACATTACTCCAGCCCTTGCATGAACTCCTCTGCCTCTGCTGAGAACAGGGACACATCCCTCAGGACATGCGTGACGCCAACATCATTACTTTGTACAAGAACAAAGGAGACCGTAGAGACTGCAACAACTACCGGGGCAACTCCCTCCTCAGCATCGTCGGAAAGGCTTTCTCCCGTGTCGCCCTGGTGCGCTTGCAGACACTAGCCTTCCGCGTCTACCCAGAATCCCAGTGTGGCTTCCGAGCCGGCCGGTCAACTGTAGACATGATCTTCTCACTACGCCAGCTACAGGAGAAGTGTCGTGAGCAGCAGATGCCCCTCTACATCGCCTTCATAAACCTGACAAAGGCATTTTACCTGGTCAGCCGGAGTGGACTTTCAGGCTCCTACAGAAGATCGGCTGCCCCCCCCCCCCACTGCTTGCTGTTACGACGTCGTTCCACGAGAATATGCAGAGCACAGTGTGCTTCAACGGTGCAACGTCGGAGGCCTTCCCAATCAGCAGTGGAGTGAAGCAAGGCTGCGTGCTTGCGCTAATGCTCTTTGCCATCTTCTTCTCCACGCTCCTCCAGTACGCGTTTAAGGACAGCAGCGAGGGAGTGTACATCCACACTAGGGCAAACGGCAAGCTGTTCAACATCGCTCGTCTCCGTGCTAAAACTAAAGTCACAGTGATTCTCATCCGTGAATTGCTCTTCGCCGACGATGCAGCCTTGACATCACACACGAAAGATGGACTGCAACAGCTGATATGTCGCCTCTCCCACGCCTGCAAGGAGTTTGGACTGACCATCAGTCTGAAGAAGACGAATGTCATGGCTCAGGATGCAGACTCCCCTCCCACCATCGCTATCGATAGGTACAACCTTGAAATTGTTGAGAACTACACATACCTTGGATCCACCATCTCCAGCTCGCTCTCCATTGATGCTGAGGTGAACTGCTGGATTGCCAAGGCATCAGCAGTTATGGCCAGACTGAACCAGAGGGTCTGGAACAACCCCAACCTCAATGCGAAGACCAAACTGCGCGTCTACCAGGCCTGCGTGCTCAGCACACTCCTCTACAGCAGCGAGGCATGGACCACCTACGCGAGCCACGAAAGGAAACTCAACAGCTTCCATCTGAGATGCCTGCGGCGCATTCTGTGCATCCAGTGGCAAGACAAAGTACCCAACGCAGAGGTTCTGGAACGTGCCAGCATGAACAGCATGTTCTCCATTCTCAGCGAGAAGCGCCTTCGCTGGCTCGGCCACGTTAAGAGAATGGACCCAGGCCGCATTCCCAAAGATCTGCTAACAGAAGGCGCACGACTGACTGGACGGCCACGTCTGCGTTACAAGGATGTCTGTAAGAAGGATATGAAGACGGCCAACATCAACGTCAACGACTGGGAGAGCTATGCTGACGACCGCTCCACCTGGCGCCTTGCTGTCAGACAGGGCGTTCAGAAAGCCGAGGAAGCAAGAAACATAAACCTCGCTACAAAGAGAGCCAGGAGGAAGGTGAAACAACAACAGCCAAAACAAGCATCATCATTCACCTGCAGCAAGTGCAACAGAGACTGTCACTCTAGGGTCGGACTCTTCAGCCACTCTCGACGGTGCAGATAGGACACACAACCGGAAGCTACACCATCGTCTCCCGAAGACGGACGGATGCCGACGACGACGACGACGATGGGTATCCTGTATATTTAGGTTGGGAAATATTATGTCACTTTTAGTTTAGTGGATAATAACTAGTATTCACTAAAAGGCATATATAGGCACTAAAAGTTACTACTGGGCACTGAATGTTTCTCTCAGGTAGTCATTTTCAGACAAGTTTCTCTCGGATATTCACTTTAGACACTAACAGTTTCTATTGAGCACTACACGCTTCTTACAGGTAGTCAGTTTCAGGCACTAAAAGTTACTATTGGGAACTAAAGTTTCTCTCAGGTAGTCATTTTCGGACACAGCAAGCTTCTCTCGGGTATTCACTTTAGAACTAAACGTTTCTATTGGGCACTAAACGCTTCTCTTAGGTAGTCAGTTTTACTCACTAAAAGTTTACTATTGGGCACTAAAAGTTTATCTCAAGTAGTCATTTTCAGACACAACAAGTTTCTCTGGGTAGCAACTTTCAAGCACTAACAATGTCTGTTGGGTATAAAAGTTTCTCTGAGGTAGTCACTTTCAGGCACTGAAAGTTTCTCTGAGGTAGTCACTTTCAGGCACTAAAAGTGTCTCTCAGTCACTTTCAGGCACTGAAAGTTACTGTTGGTGGATACTGAAAGTTTCTCTGAGGTAGTCACTTTCAGGCACTAAAAGTTTCTCTGAGGTAGTCACTTTCAGGCACTAAATGTTTCTCTCAGGTAGTCACTTTCAGGCACTTAAAGTGTCTCTCACGTAGTCACTTTCAGACACTAAAAGTGTCTCTCAGTCACTTTCAGGCACTGAAAGTTACTATTTGTGGATACTGAAAGTTTCGCTCAGGTAGTCACTTTCAGGCACTAAAAGTTTCTCTAGGTCACTTTCAGGCACTAAAGGTTACAATTAATATTGGGCATAACAAGTTTCTCTCAGGTGGTCGCTTTCAGGTACTGAAAGTTTCTCTGTCACTTTCGGGCACTAAACGTTTCTATTGGACACTAAAATTTTCTCTCAAGAAGTCACCTTCAATCATTAAAAGTTACTTTCGGGCACTAAACATTTCTCTCGTGTAATAGTAGTAGATAGAAAGGCTGGTTCTGGCTCTGAGACCCCTCCCCACTCTCAGAACAAATATAAATTTACTCTCTCGGAACCTAAAATTCCACCCGAAAAAAAACGATTTTCCCAAAATTAAAAAACTGATTCTAGCTCAAATATATTTTGAGATTAAATGAACCATTCCCCCCCCCCCAAGCCTTTCTATCTACTACTACAATCACTTTCACAGCGAGGCAAAACAAAAATAATTCTCAGTTATTCTGTTATCTGTTTGATTATTAAACAAATAAATATATAAATTGCCCAACCAGCTTTCTAAAAGACTATAAAATAAATCTACAGGATTTTGTTTGTAACAGATGTTGCATTATATATGCAGTCTGGAAATCAATAATACTATACATCAGCCAGGCCTTATATGAAATTGGTTTCAGTACTGCTTTATATGAGTTTAATCACAGTATCATAAAACATGCAGAAGATGTGATTTTCCAGAATGACTCATAATCATAGTACATAAAACATGCAGAAGATGTGATTTCCTAGAGTATCATAAAACATGCAGATTATGGGATTTTTCAGAATGACTCATAATCATGTGATTCATCTTGCGTGGGTGTTATAGAAGTATATAAAGCGGTCAGAATTTTCGTAGTGTTCATTGCACTGCTGCACTTTCAAGAGGACATTTCACCAGGCGAAAAGGTAAGTGAAATTTTTCATACATTATTTATACCTCAGCACCAATTATCAATGTTTCAACCGCTGATATTAGAAATATTTCATCATCACGATAGTAGAGACTAAACTTTACTTTACCGCTCACACAGCGACGAGACTCAAATAAATCTTTTATTTGCGATTTGTTAAGAGGATATTTTGTGTCGATAAAATATACTTTTGACCGATGAAGATCAATTGTAAGTTTAGTATATTTTTGTTGACTTATCGGACCATGAAAGTTTTTAAATTCCGCTGATAACTTCTGACTCAATTGTTCAAGATAATTGAAATACTCGCTGTTATCAGATCTGATAAGCGAAAGTTTTAGCTTGTCACGAACTGCGGTAAAACATACACCTGATGTTTCATTATTAATTTCAACTGTCAACTGTTTGCCGTTCATCATTAGATATTTGATCTTACTATTGTAGCTATTTGTGACTGTCAAATTTTCGAACATTATTTTTATTGTTTACACAAAATGTCATACCTTAGTCATCGAATATAATATCAAGTATAGATCTATCATCAAAACAATAACCAAGTGCAAATGTATCTACCCCATTTTCACAATAACGTTTGTCATCAAAATTACTTAAACCGCGTTTGATAATGACATCTGTTTCAAGTTTATGATGATTTGTTCGAATAGCCATTGCTCTTATAAAACTAACGCCGCCATCAAGCGCGTACTTGTAATCATCAAATTTCCTAAACTTTTTAACAAAATCGCGAGGCAGACCTTTTGCTTTTTTCGTTATTTTATTATTATCTAGCAATACGGCGTACATTTTACCGCGCAATCCGATAAAGTATTTAATGATGCTCGAGTTCATTTCATCTTTAAACTTACCAATAACTTTTTAATTTGTGTCATCATGAAATTTACTGTCACGGGGGTATTCGGAAAGATCAAACAGATGTCGATTATCGTATATATCTTGATAGACGTCCTCACATTCGATTTCATACACGAGCGAGTCGGTATCAGTAAACAATAATCTACTGGACGACCACTGATTTTTAACAAAATTATAATGAAAATCGTAAATGAGCCACTTCGATAAATCTAACACGGAAGCTCCAACGTAAATTGGTTTGTTTAGTTTTAGATTTGTTTTTCTTCTTTGTATCGCAACAAGATTTTCATTAAAAAATTTCATGCTAACAAAATCATCGTCTGACACAAGTTTGTTTCTGCGATTGATATCATTAACTAGCTCGATATGTACTCGTTTTCTAATATTTTCCATCGTCTTACCAAAAACGAATTGTTCATAAGCTTAAAGAAGTTTTTTTTTCAAAATCGGTTTTCGCTACAGCTCTTCTCGAAGTGTTCGAGTTAATATAACCTCTCATCCACGGCGACTGATTAAACTTTAAAACTCTATGAACTTTTCTCAACACGAGACCAGCATCTACTGCTCGTTTTAAAACTTTATAATGCAAAATATAATTTCGCTTATTGAGTAAATTTGGTACTAATTTTTTTACCATAGAATTTTGTCTTGGTGATGCTGTCGCTTGTTGTTCGTGAGATAACAAACTATAATTAATGATCATTGATTCTGCACAGAAAGGATAATCGTTGTGTAAATTATGTAGCGAAATAGGATAATCAAGATCAACCTCAACGAAATACGAAACATCGTCAGGTATCTTTTTTTCTGTCTCCGATAGAAATTGTTCAGCTGTAATCCAACAAAATCCACCAAAAGGCATTGGTTCTGCCATAGAATAATCGTACAAATTATTATAATCTAGATAAACTATATACTTCGAAGGAAGCTTAGGGTTATACTCTTTCAAGTATTTGTTGTTTGCTTCAGCATATTTCTTTGTTATAACGCTAATACCGCCTCGAATACCTTTTTCGATAAAATTGAACATATCAACGTCAGTCAGTAATTCTAACCTTACTTTACTAAACTTTAACAGAGCGTCCCAAGATAACCCGGGAGCAGAATAATACCAACAAGGATCTAGTCCATAATTGCTGTAGCTTACTCGACGAAAACTTTCAAAAACATCTGCTAGTAATAAAACATCTGTTTTTAAATATAAATCATGATAATCGCCAAACGTCTTACAATCAAATTCTTTCCAAATATCTTGTGCATATTTATACTCGTCATCGGTTATATTTTCATTTTTAAGTTGCGAATAAAATTTGTCCTTGTCAGGTAGCGAGGTTTCATCAAATTTACTCCAATCATCGAGATACTCGTACGGAAATACTCCTTTTTTGGTCAGTAGATTAAATTTATCTCCAAAACAGTCTCGTAGGTTATCAAAAATGCTACAACCTTTCACTAGCTCATCCAATGATGCTGCCATAAACTGTAGGCTGTCAATAAAATGCAACTTACCTAAAGTAACTGACATATACTTTTCAAAATTATTTGGAATGCATTTGATTACGTTATCAAGTTTTAAACGAGATTTTATGTCAGGATCACCAAAAGCTTCTACGATAATATGGCTATCATATCCTCGAAAGTTGTGAAGAACAACTGGAATAAAATTTGGAGCATTAAATTTTAAATTACACTGATCATGGGCCGCTCCACGATACTGTCCGGTCAAATGGCAATGGTCATGTACTTTTTTGTTATCAGGCGAGTCAAAAGCTTTTTCACAAATATGACAAAATTCCGCTTGGTCGTGATCAGATTCTTGTTGAGATGTCAGTTTTATCATTGGAGTTATTCTTTTTAAACGATTAAATATATTATCAACTTCGTTAATTAACTGCTTGAGAAGCCATAACAGCCGGATTTCTACCACGATATAATTTGATTGGTTTAGATAATTTCGAATCAGTGCAGCAAACTATCTTATACGCTACCCCACATGGAACATGGTTTTGAGTTTTTCTTGTACTCGATTGGTTAGGATTATTTTCTATGCCAAGTACAGGCTGAAGTAAACATTCGAAATCGGCGTATATAAGGAAAGGAATTTTTAGTTTGTGATTATGATTGACAAACTGTAATAAACTATTTTCTTTGGATGGCATCGTTATTCGTTGTACGTCACTACAGTACTGCAAATGCTTTTGTAATGTTTCATTGTTTTCACAACCGTGCAAGCAGCGATAACAAAAGAACGTTTTTTTATTTCGTTTATCATACTGTCTGCCAACTAGTCCGTTAAAGTTTTTGATCCGAACATAATGGTTCTTATAAAACAGCAAGTTTATCGTTGATTGTGAAGCTTTTTCTGAAATATACTCGGATAGACGTTTTCTTTTTCATCTAGTCCGAAAACATTTATTGAAACATTATTTTGCTTTTCAAACTTTGGTATTTGATTTTCTGCAACTGGAAAGTCGATGCCATTAAAATTTAATTTTGATACGTGACTAATATACTTGTCAACACGATCAGCATTTTTTTCTGATGGAAATAGCGCAGAAAGAATAGCCCACTGGAAACATCTGTTATCGACGTTCTTTACGTTTATACAACATTTTTTATTTTTTATTTTTTGTGGCAGGTCAGTATACGAACTACCGCGTAATACGTTATATTTTCTTGTGTGAAATAAAATTTCCGTAATAATTTCAAACTTCCAACCCGAACCCGATTCGGTAAATTCTTCTATCTTTTTCCAAATTTCCTGGTGTATTTCATCAGCTAGTGACAAAAGATTAGTCCCAAGCAAAACATGCCTTGATTTTGCATTAATGTAAGGGTCTGCGATTTCCTTGTCAGTCGATTCTTCCGTCACAAGTAGCTTTGAAAATATAACATGATATTGCACTAATATTCTTAGACCCTTATGTTTTTCAAGTTCACGTTTTACAGTTGGCTCTAACAAATGATCGAGATTTGTTGCAGTGAAATTTACTAGTACGATTTGTTTATCAAACCGATAACTGTTGTCAAATCCCATAAAAGCAGTCGCTATTTTTTCAGGTTCTCCCATAAGACTGTTCTTGGCTATATCACGTAATTTCAACATTGCTATCTAATGTGATGTAATATTATATATAACTTACCGCGCGCTAGTTGAAAAATCAATTAAAGATATAAAAAAATCCTTATAATATAATGACACAAAATCTGACAAGCGCAAACGAGCAAGAAGCATATCATGTTTATCTGAAATATAACCTATATGCTGGAAATGCATTAGGTTGCACGCTAGTTGAAAAATCAATTAGAGATATAAAAAATCTTTATAATATAATGACACAAAATCTGAGATATATCGGATTGACAGCGGAGGAGCAAGAAGCATATCATGTTCATCCGAAATATAACCTATATGCTGGAAATGTATTAGGTTCGGTTATTAACATAAAATCTAAAAAATCTATAGGAAAACCAACACTAGCTGGAATGATAATTTCAGTGAAAGGTGATGACATAGATATGACTGAAATATTTAGAAAAGATTTTATTTATACTTTGTTCTGCTATGATATTCCAGAAGGAGAAAGAGTATGTAGAGTAAATGGCTCGATTAGCGATGACAATATTGAAAACTTATCTTTACAAGATGAGTTTCAACGCCACCCAAAATTTGATTTATACGAAGCAAATGATAAAGGAATTATACGACATGTAAAAACAAAAAAAGTATTAGGTAATTTGAATAATATGGGGTATCTCATGGTAACTGTCAGAGGAACACTAGCCAATAAAGTTAATTATCAATCTCATCGTTTTGTTTGCGAAACATTTAACGGCGTCATTTCAGATAATTTATTTATCGACCATATTAACAAAATTAAAACTGATAATCGTTTAGAAAATTTAGATCCAGTTACACTAGAAGAAAACACCCGACGTGGATTTAATTCTGATGGATCTAATTTTAAAAATCCTAAAATATCAATTATTTCAGTAAATTTAGAAACTGAAGAAGAAATGAAATTTAAATCAATATCAGCTGCAGCAAAGCATCTTAAAATTCATTCACAGAGAGTAATAGACGTCGCCGACGGTAGAACTAAAACAGCAACGTCAATGTCAACATTTGACAGATTTAGTTTCAGATATGATGATTAATGATATTTCGTAATTCTGCCTTAGTAAGACAGCTATGTGCAAACATCAAAATATCATCTTTATCAAATTTCAGCGTCATTATTGCACTATCATTACGTTTATTTTTGTCAGCTGCTGTTAGTAATATCCTATCATTTTCGCCAGGCATCACAATAACATCAACAGAATACGAACTATAACCCGACAGACATTTTCGAACTGCTTCGGCTAGTTCCTTGTAATTTAATATATTAACCTTTTGATGATATTTTACCTCGTCAGTCATATCTTATAGCAATAAATTAGATAAAAGTATATTATAATATGGATTTGATGAAACGACTTGCTGAAATATATTCGGAAGATACTATCGCAGGAGATTTCATCTCTAGTGATACAATCACTAGTGATAAAGTCGCAGCCAATAGCGATATAATAGACAAATCTGCTAGCTATAGCGAAGATGATATTTTATACAACAATGAAACTGACGGTGAAGATGAGATAGTCGCCGTCGCTGACAGAACAAATTACAGCAGACCGACAACTGGACGATATAATGTTAAGTATTATATTGCTAAAAAAAATAATAAAATTTGATTTTACTGTTGCCGAACAACAAATATTTTGGCAGCTTATCAAACCGTTTTTAAATCTAAAAATAACTGGCCAGTGAAGGAGCATAAAATACGATTTTATTTTTGCTAAGATATACAATTTAATGCCAGTTGATAATGAAAGAAAATTACATTTAATTTCGTTATGTAAAACTATTAAATGTAAATCTGTGCTTGTGAAATACGAACAAATTTATAATAACGTTATTGGATCGACTTAGTTGTACCCAGCTATTAAATTTATCGCTGTATCCTCTCCACTTAACTAAACTTTTGTCACCGCGTTTTCGGATAACTTTTCCGATAACGAAAACATCTTGTTCAGTTTTCTGAAGTTCTTGTTCATAAAAACTACCTATGATCGGCTCACCTGCCAGATCTTTTAACGCGTATGTTACAGGTATTGTTAAAAGTACTTTATCAATAACAAATACTTCTTCCCTCCAGTTTGGAGTAAATCCTTTTTCAAATACTTTTTTCGTCAGAGAAATTCTAACTTTATTACCGACTTTAAATTTATGTCTGCGGTACATATTTTCATTTGCAAGAATCGGATTTTTAATTGCGTCGTTTTTCGACAGTTTAGTGGTTCGATGTTTCGTGTTATTATATTCGTCAACTATCTGCGGAAGCTCATCGACATATCTGTTTGTGTTTTTAGCTGTCAAATATTTGTGTATTTTTTCGTTTAGAGTGCGATTAAATCGCTCGACGACAACGCTTTTACCTTCGTTTCCTGTAACATACTTTTTGATATTATTTTGTTCCAAAAACTGCTCAAACTTTTTATTGAAAAATTCTGCTCTGTGATCGGTCCAGATTTTATTTGGTTTTCTTTCTGTACTAACGATAATCTGTTTTAACGCATCAGTCATTGACGTTCCTGTCTTGTCTAAAACTGGAACACTAAAAGCATATTTACTAAAAACATCTACAACGTTAAACAAGTATTTCTTATTATCATTAAACTGAGCTAGATTTGACACATCTACTAAATCTATCGCCCAGATATCATCAACGGCATTTGCGACAACTTTACGTCGCGTAAACTTTTTTTTTTAGGTTTATGTAGTTCAGCTGCTAGATCATCATATAATTCTTTCCCAAGTCCTAATTTATATTTTGCTCCAATCATTCCCTGCACCAGCCTTCTATCAAAACGTTCTCGCATATTTGTCGGCTCCATATCACGAAGTTCGTCTAACATTACTTTATCGCAGTCTGATTTTGAGTTTTCATGATCACGATAACAGATATCATGGCGCATTGCTATTGCATCAACTTGATTGTAAGGTTCTTGTCCTGGCAGCGGATTATCATCTTCATCTAGTTGTTTATCAAGAGGATTATAACGTCCAGTATATCTATGGCCTGGCAATGTCCAGCCTCCGTTTGGTTTTGGTAATTTGCCAATTACTTTATGTATATCTATACCTGTTCCAATTATTTCTCTGTTGTTACAACGTTGGCAATATGTGACAATTTTATTTTGCTCGAGACATAAATCTCTGTCGGAATCGCACTTGCATATCATTCTATATTTTTAGTCGTCTACTTAAATAATCTTCCTGACAACGTCAGGAGGGTAACCAGCTCCCAACGACTTCTTTAAAAACATACTTTTTCTTTTTCCACAGATCGCACAAATACTTTTCAGCA
>JAECUM010037185.1:0-24959 GCA_016617855.1 Megalonaias nervosa
ACATTGATACCTATTCTGTCTACCTCGCATAGCGTTTTGATGGCTAGTCGTGTCTACCTCGTATAGCGTTTTGATTGCATTGCTTCTCATCATCTTCACCTCTTACGAGACATAAGCGTCTGTCATGTGTTTTGCTACATTGAGGTGTTGTCTAACATTTTGGGTTAACCTTGTGTTACTGCATGCGAGTATCTCTGGCTTTGTCACATGTTTTATTTATTTCCATTGTTATATCTCGAATTGATGAAGGGGTCTGTCCACCGGTTTTGGGGTGGACCGCTTAGGAGTAGGTGTGGATGAGGATTTGGTATGATGAGGAGTGTGAGATATAGTTACTATCAAGAGTAACTTCACTGGTCGACCATTTTGGCCTGATGCAGGTCATATGCAATAAATATTTGACGCGGTCATATTTCAACCCCTTGCAGTTACACACTCGATAAATTTGACTATTTCATTGACAAGGAATCACAGGGATTACAGTCAATTTTAATGTATTTCATGTAACATACTCTAAACTGTTTAAACTGCCTATCTCGGACTAACTGACCATAGAATTAACATGAAGTTCATGGCATTGGTCAGTGACTGGGAGTGTTAGGCAGACAAGACACCCTCCTTACATCAACCGTCGTATCTCTCCATGTATTATTAGACTGCTTGAAAGTCTATGTGCTCATTAGGTTGCCTATTTGATATTGAAGACGCGCTGAAATATTGTCAAATATATTTCGTGTAGTATTAAAGACAAATCAGCAAACCTCATTATAGAGTCTAGCAATTTTAGGTATCCCTCCAAAAGGGAACTAGAACATTTCTGAATTCAAAATATTCAAATATTAATCGATGAGTATTCAGCAAAATAGAAATTCTTTGCAAGGTATTGAATGGGTTTGCAATTAAGATCTTTCAACCCCAATTTAGACCTTGATAAACAAACCCAGTCTATATATACCAAAATGTATGAAAAATCCGTACCCGTTTTAAAGACGTCTACCAAAACAACCTCAATTTCATATTCGAACAATAGCCTTATGAAGAAAAGTTATCAATTGCAACTTGAGAAATTTATTTTCTACCCGAAGATCCTAAAATTGTATAAGACATAAATTTTCCCAATTCTTAAATAAACGTACAGAACAAATTCATTGACCTCATCATTAGACTTGTTTAAGAACTATACACTATGCATGCCAGTTAATTAAAATGTTTCTGAAAATAATATTGAAATCTAAATTACGCACCGTTTGCTATGGTACTGAACCCGCTGAAATATAAACTAGTATCATTGCAACATCTGGTTATTAAGTGGTCGAAGTAACTACCCGGAAAATCATTACTTTCCACATGTTCCTTAAATTCGTTTTTTTTTCTTCCCGAAAGATGCTTCCTTCGAGGACATTGCCATTTATTAGCTGGTAAATGCAAATGTCATTTGGCTAAACGTATTCGTTCATATTGTCAAAAAGAAGCTACAACTAGCAGTATCCTATTATCCCATTATCCTTCTTTGTCTTCCGTTTAGAAAGTGCAATCCGGACCAACTTTTTCTTATGTAAAATAGGGTGGCCGAGTGGTCAAAAGCGCTCTCCGTTATGGATCACTGCCATTTCACCTGTTTGCGTGGGTTCGAGTCTTGGATTCGGCCAATGTGGGTATATGAGAAAGCTTGCCAGTAGCTTCTCGTGGGCCGGTGGTTCTTTCCGGGGTTTTCCCGAGTTCTTCCTCCAGCATAATACTGGCCGCCATGTATAGCCTATCTTGTGCTGAAAAATGGCGTTAAACCCCACAACAACTTATTTAAAATATTTCACTTCATTGGTAGTGTTTATCTGGGTTGTTCTCCCTTACTTTATCATTAAATCGATCTCAGCATATAAAAAGTCAACTCGGCTTTCACATTTTAATGCACACGTTTGCAATTTAGTTATAACTTTCCTGTTTGCCGTCATGTTAGAGCTCTCGTGTTTTACACTCTCAACGTGCAAGGACAGTTTGAATCTGTCATTTTAAGAAAAATCACCTTGCCATTCAGCAGTATAATGCATTCTACATTTTGCATAGGAACAAGGTATGTTCCTCAAATGTATCGTGTATTACCTGTTCATATTGAATTTCATAGCGGATTTATACATTTCCACTTGTGCTTCATGCTGAATTGTGGACAGATCTGTTATCTTCCTGTCCGCATGCCTACTCGCTAGCCACTGGAATCGTCGTTTTGCGCGCGCTATTTTTTACCCGCTGTACTTGTTTCATGTACAAACTTCACTTGTTTGCTGTCCAGTCATGCCTCAATTATAGTTTGTGTATTGTTAAAATGTGTGTGTGTGTGTGTGAGTGTGTGCAAAAAAAATGTAAAGTTGAACACTTCTACACAATTGGTAGATAAATCATCATATATGAGCATAAACATTGTTCAACAGAGAATATATACAAGTTAAAAAAGTTTCAAAAACATTTAATTTATTAAAATATAAGGTCAACATTTTTTTAAAAAAATAACCGCATTCCTCTAAAGTGCATATTTTCTTTGGCGTTGAATCATTAAAAGAAACTTGACAGAGTTAACATCAAAACTTCGACTGCAGCATAAAAATCGATATGCAAGGGAGGTAAATGAGCATCGCCTCAAACATTAGAAAGTTGATTACCTTTAACAGGCTTTGTTGGATTTATTTCTTTCTTTACAACAACTTCACAACTTACCATTACAACAAATATTATCCAAATATTGCTCGTTCATAATACGTTAACTTTTATTTAAAATAACATCCAATGAATACTCTCCCCACCCACCCTCCTCTCTCTCTCTCTCTCTCTCTCTCTCTCTCTCTCTCTCTCTCTCACGCACACACAGTGTTTGTGTCCTTCAGTGGAATAAATACGTAATGAATTATTCGCATATTGATGCTGAGACTGAACGTCACTTGCTTTAGTTGCTTACGTTCTAAATAGACGTTTTAGTTATTTAAAATTACAGATAAGTACAAACAGCTCCGGTGGCCTAGTGGTTACAGCGTCCGCCTCGGATGCGGGAGGTCGTGGATTCGATCCCCGGTCGAGTCATACCAAAGACTTACAAAAATGGTACTAACAGCTGCCTCGCTTGGCGCTCAGCATTAAGAGGTTAGTTTTAAGACTGGTCGGCATGGTGTCAGATAATGAGACTGGGTGGGACATCATGCTATATGTCTGCGGCATGATGCCCCAGTGCTAGACATCACTATAAACTGCCACACTGCAGACATCGTAGCGATATGACTGAAAAATTGTTTAAGCTACGTTAAAAATCATAATCACACACACACGCACAGACACAGATAAGTACACGTTTTAGACTGCCTTAGTTTCTAAAGATTATTGCCTTGGTGGCTTTTATGGGGGGGGGGGGTCGGGGCGTGATGCCTGAAATTCCTTGTTTAAAAATTGATTTCAAACAAAACTCATAGGACAAGAAAGAG
Organism: Megalonaias nervosa; assembly: GCA_016617855.1. Lineage (NCBI taxonomy): Eukaryota > Metazoa > Mollusca > Bivalvia > Unionida > Unionidae > Megalonaias > Megalonaias nervosa. The sequence continues at coordinate 3,465 of JAECUM010037185.1, forward strand.
CGGATCTAATTAGCGTGACGGTAATACGTTCATCTTCAAGCTCTGCGATCCCGGATTCAACCTACGATTCTAACAAGTGTATAGATAGGTACAATGGTCATCTATCGAAGGAAAGTGACTTTGCTCAAATTCATCGGTTTTATCCTTTTCAGCACCACTTAATGCCAACATTTAAGCCATCCGGAGTGTTGTAAATCTAGTGCAAAGACATAGTCAGATCAACATTAAATGAATAAACAAATAAATTTTAATTTATATTTTCTAAATTTCACTATTGTTTTAACAGACATTGTAGCAATGATCTATATACCCTGTACCAATGATCTACATACCCTAACAACCATGTTCCATTTTTCAGTGAAATTGTGATTTAAAAACCATATAGAATATTTACTTGGTTTAAACTCCGTCAGAGTTAAAGTCCGATTTGAACAGTTAAGCCATAGCCCGAAATGATAAAATAAACTTCCTTTGTCATCACTTATTTTTATTTAGCAAAGCGACGCGATTCACGTCAGGTGAAAGAGCTCTGTGTGTGTGTGTGTGTGTGTGTGTGTGTGTGTGTGTGTGTGTGTGATTTTTAACGTAGCTTTAAGTTTTTCAGTCATATCGCTGCGATGTCTGCAGTGTGGAAGTTAGTACTGGGGTATCGTGCCGCAGACATGTAGCATCATGTCCCACCCAGTCATATTATCCTGACACCAGGTCGACCAATCCTTGCACTAAACTCTCAACGCTGAGCTCCAAGCGAGGCAGCTGCCATTTTTATAAATCTTTGGTATGACTCGGTCGGGTTTCGAAGCCGCGACCTCCTGCATCCGAGGCGGACGCTCTAACCACTAGGCCACCGGAGTGGTCCAGGTGAAAGAGGAAATCCAAAAGAAACGTTACCTCGCCCAATATCCAGACAGTTGACATCGGTTCATATGTGTGTCGGTTTGTTATATTATCATCCATCCCTTGGACGTCAGTCGCATCCCACTTGCTCACCATTGCCAGTTTTAAAAAATTTGTTCTTTCGTCCGAGCTAGTAGTTTTAATTAGGATATTTAACATGGCAGTTTTCATTGTCCATGTTCTAAAATGACGTAAGAATTGTAGGGTTGAGCTGAAATTAGGAAACGTTGTTTTTAAAGATAGTAAAATTGTAAAACTCAAGTAAATATGAGCTAAATTATATAGAATAAACAGATAGAAAATACATCCCCTTTTTGCCTATGCTTGTGCCTGACGAAAACCAGTCGAGCAAGGTCTAATCGGAATGTTTCGTGCTTTGCCACCCCTATTTTTAACTCAATGTTTGCGCTTAATCTTTCGAATATAAACTAAACCTGTAATCCAATTGACATTAATTTTAGTTTGGGTTGCAAATGGATTGGTTTGTTTAGTTACTGTATGTCACAGTTTTACTATCACTTGAGGTAAACCGCGTAATTTGGGCTTAAAATGAAAGGTCAGCATCGTTCACGTGCTTATTATGTGTGTCTGCTATAGTGGTAAGAATCTCAGTATGGCTGAATGTAATGAAAAGTATACAACCATGTTATAATAACTCAGTATAATAATATATAAGGTCCATGGTGTTGATTTGAGCCGCCTTATCACATGAAAATATTCCAAATAGCCCTCGACTGTCGGAACTGAACAATGTAAAACAAAATGGGGTTGGAGCAGTCTCGGCTATCAGTTGCACTTAAAATTAGATTGAATACGAAAACCAGTCATCCATGCATGCTTTCTACAAAAATATTATTGTTTTCATTTGTATCTTTAATGTTGAATTCTTCTCATTATGTCATGGGTCATCGTCAGATGAAGTTTCACCAATAAGACTGTCCAGCGAGACCCAAGACTAACAAACAACCAATTCGCCGTAGGAGCATTTTTTTTTAATCGAGTCGTTTTTCTTTGTGAACATGTACGTCATAGTTATATTTGGTTGCTTATTAAGAGATAATAACCGTTGACTCTAACTCTAGCTCATTCAGGGTAAATATCCAGAGTGTAATATGTAGAGACTGAATAAATAAACAAAGTTATAATGAAAAATCCAAATATATTGTATAGGGAGTCCGTTAAATGGAAAATTCAATACCATCAAATTGAATTCATCGTCTGGCTACAAAGCTGCATTTGACTGAAATTGCAAAACTGTTCGGTGTGCGGCTATAGTAAGCATAACGACCTACTTGGTCCACAATTTGATAATCGGTAACTACATGTATTTTCTTTTCAACGTCTGTATTTATTTTAGCCGAGTGTTCGGATTTCGGTATATAACGGTCAGCATTTGCGAATTGTATCAACGGCACGGGGACTTGAATAGCTGAGATGAGCAATCTTCACGGAACAATAGTAACGGTGCCGAAGTAAAAATGCGCCCTAATACAACCTCACTATTACACCATCGATCGACAGCCAGTGTCACGGGGTCCAAATCGCACTGCTCTGGTGCAGGGTTTCATCTTCGAATCCGTCATGTATACGGTAGTTGCACATCAGTTTGTGAGGGGTGATAGTCAAATACGCTGGTTTGAATCCATCATAGACTAATCCACGCCTCATTTTCACACTGATTTTAATAGTTAATGTGAATTTGTTTCCATAGATCTATATATACTAATTATAATAATTTCACCTTTCCCTGGTGTCCTACCAACAGTCACCCTGAAATATTCCTCGAGTCTCGCGGGTTTGTAAAACAGAAGCAAACACATAGCCTCGCAATTCTTGATTGATTGATGGATTAATTATGTACTTAATATATTGCCCTAAAAATAACGTGTATTTTTACAATAAATTTCTACCAGCCAATGATCACAGGACACTGATTATGAGCTACGACAGGAGTCCATGTATAATATGTATTAAATACCGTAATTTCAAGAATGAAGGTCGCTGATTGGCTGAAAATAATTACCGGGGGAAAAAAAATTAACGTACATTTTTCTAAAGAAGCTTGCGTATCTGTACATCGAATGCATTAGCAGCTTACGGCCTGAAACCAAGTTATTTTTTCCCGTGCAGCCGCACAGATAATACTGGATATAAACAAAGAGATCTCATCGGTCTATAATTTTATAGAGGCACCTACATGGGGAACATTTTTTACAAAAAAGAAAAAAGAAAAAAAAAAAAAAAAAGAACGAGACTCGTAGCATATCATCTTCGTCGTTTTAAACTTTTCTTCTTGGATAACTCATTCGTAACGAGTTGCTGATCTTACCAAAAACGTAGTAATTTAGCCAGATATTAAAGCTATGGTTTATGGGAAATAAATAAGTTGCCCTTTCCTTATAGAAACACCAAGTGGAAAAGGACCCGGATAAAATATGCAGAAGACCTTTCTCGCTCGTTATGTCAGCCAGTTTGGCTGAACATGGTTTTAATTTTAAGAATAAGCTGTTTATTTGCAGCATTAATTTTAAGTAGCACTGTATTTTTTTTAAATGGTGTTCTTGGATTGCTTGATAAAATTCTGTGTCGCACCTGTTCTCATCAGCATCAACAATAATGCGTGTCCCCAAAAATCTGTCTGTCGTAACTTTTAGCACATAAATGTTCGTTGAAGGATTCACTTTCCAAAAGTAGGATTATCTGATTGCAATTGTTAAAAGTCCTGGGAATCAAATTGTGCTGTTATTGTACTCAAGTTAGTGTATAAAAATACAACGGTTTTCCCTATTTTGTCTAAACGTGTACATCTAACTGGACAAAATCAGACCACTAAATGAGATTACATGATCAGTGTCTGTTAGGTGTCGTTTCGTGCTTCTGTAACTTGAAAATTTCTTGAGAATAATTTTTTTTTCTTTCTACTTTTTTTACAAGTTTTTAATTGTGTTACTGATTTTATTAAGGGGGAACTCTGTCTGCCTCGTGTACCATGGCAACCCAAATACTTTGATAATCGATAATATATTCAACCTGGTATTTCATCAACACCGAAAGTAGCAACATGGCTTCTCAAACGTCGTGAAACTGAAGTCTGCAACGAAGAACGTGTGGGTTCCAAGAATGCCTATCCTTTTGTACGCTAATCATTGTACAAGCACAACTTTCATGTAAACATCTACCAGATATCGCCCTCTAAAGGACGAAAGATAAATAATGCAAGTTTTATGTAATCAAATTTAATGAGGTTGATTAATGCGTAGAGAAAACGCAAAAATCGTATTCTGTTGTGTCTTTTTGGAATCAATGTAACAATCACTTATTATCTCCCTTTGTCAAGGTCAATGTGCGTTGAAGTTCATTGGGCTTCAGATGTGCGCTACATACTCAGATAGGAGCCCACATACTTGTTGAATTTATTAGGGACTTGTAGAGGAAAACTTGAATATATTGTGTAAATGTCATCATTTTATCATTTCAGCAAGCTCCGGTATTGAAATAAATTCTTTGATATATTCAAAACGGTAATTACGTGACGACTATGCTGTTGCCAGTGGTTCACGGAGAAATACTGTTAACTATGAATAATTATTATAAAGGTAAAATTTGACTTAAGGTCACAGTCAATTAATAATGTTATGAGCTACGGGTCTAGTCTAATTGTGATGGTGTATTAAATACCGTAATTTAAATAACAGAGGTCGCTGTTTGGCAAAAGATAATTACCGAACAAATATTTGCTTATTTTTCTCAAAAGAAGACTGGATGTGTGTAAATCGCACTTATTCATAGGATTGATCCAAAATCCAGTTTTGATTTATCGCTGCCGCTGCAAAGGTATTACTATATGCAAACGACGAAATTTCATCTCTCTGGATTTTTAAAGAGAACACGTTCATGACAATTTCTGTCAATAAACGGTGCTTTAAATGTTTCCTGCTCAATTTCATTCATAAGATGTAAGCGTGATTTGCCAATTTTACCACAAAAGTATAGTAAATATGCCAAATATTGACGTTACCATCTATGGGATTGAACTTGGTTGTCTGTGACTACATAATCCATCAAATATATTGCATCAGCCACAAATGCAACAGGACATTTTTAGACCAAAACAATTTGGAAAGCATCTGTCGACTTCGTACATTTTTTAGATTATCAGTCTGTTACTATGTGAAACTCTGCACAACAAACCTGGATCTAGTGTGTTAGGAAATAAATCATACCGGGATTTAATTTTCGATGATGCACACTACACTCTCTTTATTCTCAAATAAATAAATAAATAAATAAATAAATAAATAAATAAATAAAATTTATTATTAACTTCTTTCGACAAAAGTTGGAAATATTTGCATGAATTATTTGTTCTTAACAGAAGTGGAACAACTTGAACCCGGAATTTAGAGACGTTTAAAAGATTCACTTACTTTACACATCACTAAGGGTAGGTACCAAAATAACACTTCTGCTGTTCGAACGACTGATACCGGGCTTGTGTACCGCACTATAATTTAAAAACAAACGATCTTCCTCCATGTCTACATTTGGAATAATGAAACCGCTTTTTTAATCTTTTTTTTTTATTTTCTTTCAAATTCGGGTAAAATCCCTTCAACAAATTCATCGGATGAAACGCATGTCAATCCCGCGTACAACCTAAATGTAAAATTTAAGCGACAGTTCCAGATATTACGTTATAAACAAGAACGTATTGGATTTAAGGCTCGAAATTCCATAAAGATATATCGTTAACATGTGATGAAATATGATTGGTAAGTTGACAGGGGTGCATTGTTGGGACTTGGAAAAACAGATTTTACTCGTATAACAGGTACTGCTTTTTAAATAGCGCAGGTATAGACTGTGCATTTATTGCTCCAATCATAATAATTGTATCTGACACTATGTCCTACAATCTGTTAATGCTATTTAAAGCTGCAACAATCTCGGCGTATCAAATCCCACTTCTGACACCAAGTTGACACTAGTTAATTTTTCATCGCTCTTATCTGTAATCGATTGTCTGATATTGATCGTTTCCTTTGATCCAATACGCACAGTATCCAAAATTTTATGACGTTAGTTTCACCTGAGCTATACTTATTGGATATTTTACTCTTGATTTATGGACAACACTCGATATAGATAATTTCTGACCGGCATAATCTTCTAATCGATTCCAAGACGTATCGATTTTTGCATATAAATCGCCAACAAACGAGCCGAAGCATACGGCATTCAAGGCTGTAGAAGGAGTATCATATGTGACAAGTCAATTCATTTCATGTCCCAATCTGATTATATCAGATTTGGTCCTGCCTCTTTCAGTATATGCACTCGACCCTTGTTCGTGTATCGGTGGGGCATTTATCTTTTGTGTATAGAACCAGCGCATGGTTACCAGTTTCTGTCCCGTACATAATGAGTACCTAATTCACGTATGTGCAAAAACTAAAGTCCTGTTGTATATATTATAATTGGAATTCTTGTCTAGGCCACGACTACTTTCTTGTCAAAGTTGAGAGGACAGATTTGACAGATACGGGAGGTTGCCATTCTACACGGAGGACCAAAACCATAAAGTAGACATATAAATAACTTTAAGAGATTTTTCTCTACATCAAATGTAAAACTTCAAGAGGATATAAATTGTGTTCAAGGATTCTTTTTCTTTTAGAAAAGGAACCCATTAAACAGAGATGTCGAGTTATATGCTAGCAACCCGTAAAAGGTAAGAGGAAATTAAATCTTTTCTCTTTTTAATTGCCATTTCTTAAAACAATCTTCAAAATTGACTGTTTCTATGAGATAGTTGCATCGTTTTGACAGTTTTAATTTTGATAAACTAGATATTATCAAAGGTTATTGACTTTAATTGGAGTGAAAATAGATTTTAATTTGGTTTCTCTGTTGGAATATATATATATATATATATATATATATATATATATATATATATATATATATATATATCCTGCACATAACTGCGATAGGTATTTAAAGTAAATGATAATGGATTATGCAGAGGCAGTTACTTTGTCACATAACGAAAAGGGACATGTTTTGTTTCTCAGTGATTACAACGTTTTAAAAACGTTTCCGGAATAAAAGCGTGATCTGTTTTACCGCATAATGTACACGTAAAGATGATCCGGTGCTGCGGTGGTGCAGTAGTTAGTATGTCCTGCTCGCAACCGAAAGTGTTTGGGTTTGAATAAACCATCGGAGAAGCCTGGGTCAGTTGCCGCGGTGTTTACTTGGCCAAGGCGCTTTGCTCCAGTTGCCTTGGCACCAAATGACTTATTTGAAACCAAACCTAACCAATGATGACTTATTTCTTTTAATGTAAGTTCCACATTTCCCCAAATAGAAAGTAGAACAAAAACACAGTGAGACTGCAAAATGGTGAAAGCGATTGACTGTCCACCCACCCATCTCCCTGATGTCTTAACCAGTTTGGTAATACTTTTAAAACTTTCCGCATTCGACGCCTCGAACATCTAGTAATATGCGACTATCATCTGAATAAATATAATCACATACAATTCAGATCTGTATGGTATAGGGATACGAATCAAATTGAAATTTAAAACCCGAATAGCGATATACACAATTACCGAACATAAAGGAATCTCATGCAGTACAAAGTGCCCGCGTTAATAGTGCTAAATTACCATTGAAGCCTTCAAATCATCCGTATAATAACTTCGATTTGAGCTCATAGAAAAATGCGGCTAACTCCAATTTAACGGGAAAAACAGTACACTGCAGTAACACAGATATGAATGCGAGACTCGTAGGAAAAAAAAATCTCCCGTTTTTCGCTTGATATACACATCCAATACATATGTATTATATACAGTCATATGTGGGGAAATTATATGTATATTTCATAAATTTATATGCCGAGCAATATATGTGCATCACATACAATCACATATTTGCCAATATATGTGTATGAGATACAATCATATGCTTCCTAATACATGTGTGTTAGATACAGTCATATGCATACTAATACTGTGTATCACACACAATCATATGCTTCCTAATACATGTGTATTAGATACAGTCATATGCTTACTAATACATGTGTATCACACACAATCATATGCTTCCTAATACATGTGTATTAGATACAGTCATATGCTTACTAATACATGTGTATTAGATACAATCAAATGCTTACTAAGACATGTTTATTAGATATAATCATGCTTACTAATACATGTGTATTAGATACAATCATGCTTACTAATACATGTGTATTAGATACAATCATGCTTACTAATACATGTGTATTATATACAATCATGCTTACTAATACATGTGTATTATATACAATCATGCTTACTAATACATGTGTATTAGATACAATCATACTTACTAATACATGTGTATTAGATACAATCATGCTTACTAATACATGGGCATTAGATACAGCCATATGCTTACTAATACATGTGTATTAGATACAATCATATGCTTACTAATACATGTGTATTAGATACAGTCATGCTTACTAATGCATGTGTATTATACACAATCATATGCTTATAAATACATGTGTATTACACACAATCATAGCCTTGCCAATCACTGTGTATGACATACATATGCGTACTAGTAAATCTCCATTTAGTTCATAGATAATGGTGATTTTCTCCATCAACAATTATGACACACTATATTTTGACTGACATCAATAGATGGGAAAGGGTCAGGTTATTAATAAAAGGAGATACAACGTAAAGACTATATTTCTACGGTTATTATTTCAGTTTAAATACGAAGGTGAGATGTGAATTTGGATAATTCATTCTATCAGCTGTGTGTGTATGCGTGCGTGCGTGCGTGCGTGCGTGTGTGTGTGTGTGTGTGTGTGTGTGTGCTGTCGCTACGATGTCTGCAGTGTGGTAGTGAAGTCTAGCACTGGGGCATCATGCCGAAGAGATGAAGCATCATGCCCCAACCAGTCACATTATCCTGACACAAGGTCGACCAGTCCTTACACTAACCGCTTTATGCTGAGCGCCAAGCGAGGCAGCTGCTAGTACCAATTTTAGAAGTCTGTGTTATGACTCGGCCGGGGTTCGAACCCGCGATCTCTCGCATCAGGAGCTGACGCTCTAATTTCTTAGAGCACCAGAGAGGAGATTCTGTTATTATTAACTGAGTCGCTAATTGAATGCTTGTTTGATTTTCTCCCAGACTTTTTTTTTTATTTCGTTCGAACGTTATTGTGCACACTTAATTATTTATTCAAACAACTGCATTTTTAACATTTCTGTCAAAAGATATTAACTCCATATTTTATGAATTTATAATGTTCCCTTGATCTTTTAATTGTATACATTTTTACAGAATCTAAACAACTTTGCTTTTTATATTTTATCTTGCAGTACTTCATGTTTGCTTGTATTTGAAAAGCTTATCTTCTTAAAATGTCTTTCGACATTTACCTTAAATCGACACATTATAACTGCTATTGTGCTGACATACCGTTAGCCCTAATGCACAAATACATAAACAGGCATTAAATTCCGCTTAAACAGTAGACGATGGCTAATTTCCACTTTATTATTATAACAAATATATTGCTGTGCTTTAAACTTGCTCATGATTAAAATAAAAATAGTTTCCTTTTGAAAACGAATGTAATTCACAACTCAAGATAATAAGCACATTATTGAACGATATATAGGTGTGGACTGCGTATCATCGCTTGTGTTTTTATAGATTGTGGTTTTAAAATTAACCACTGATATTTGGATAGACTGCATAAGATAATGTAACAATACATAAACTAATATAACCGATAACAGGACATTTAAGTAGAAGTTTAAGTATTATCTGAATATACTATTACCACTCTGTGATCTTAAACTAAGTAACAACAAAGCAAAACTAACAAGTTTAGTAAAATTCAACAAACTAATTTCATTCTCTAAGTTATAAAATGAATATTTAAGAGGAACTTACAGTATCGTGAATAAACTCCTAAATAATCCTAAACGTTCTATCACAACTCCAGAAATATAGAGTGTTCCGACTTAATTTCAATAGTCCCGAATGTGCTGATGTGTCAGTAGTCTTGAATGTTTCAATGTGTCAGCCGTCTTATCACAGTGACATAATCCAGAATGACTTTAAATGAATTCAGAATAATCCCAAAATAGTGTTTCAGTCCAAAAGCATTTTGTAAATCCGATGAATTCTATCAATAAATAAATTCCTTCAAATTATAATTCAACAGAACTAAAACTGATTCCACTAGACAAATGTTAAAATAAAATAAATAATTATAGTCATCACAACCTTTGCATAAAATCCTTAGACAAAATAATAAAGTCAGGGTGTAGGCTATTTTCCCATCAAATTGTAAACAAGGTCAAGTCTGTTTACTTAAATATTAGCAATTAACCTGAAAAAAAATTCAGGAACACCATGTTTTTTCCAAGAGAAAAACCAATGTCCTGAACTCAAATCTAAATAAACATGTTGCTTACAAATGATCATTATCTTAAAATATAATCAAAATCATGGATAAAAATTAGGTTTATAATGTGTTGTTTACAAATGATCATAGCAATCTACAATCATGGACAAAAGTGAAACACACGATATAGATATTCATAACAATAGCGTATGTTTTACAATTTGTCATTGTCTTTCTGAAAAGGCAATGGAAACACATCAAAATTGTAACATTATTATCTTACTGAAAATGCATTGAAAACACATTAAAAATGTAATAACACTGAAAGTTAATCTCCAGGTATACTGAGAATGAATTGGAAAATACACGACGCTGTGTGTTTGGATTTGATTAGAACCGCGTATCCTTAACATCGTTTACATACTTGGATGTAAACTTCATTCAGGAATTGCGTATCCTTAACATTGTACAGACACATTGGATGTAAAACTTAAGTTTGGAATTGCGCTTCATTAACATTGTACAAAACACATTGGAAGTAAACTTCACTCAGGAACTGTGTAACCGTAACGTTGTATAGGCACATTGGATATAAACTTAATTTAGAAATTGCGTATTTTTAATACTGTATAGACACACTTGATGTAAGACTTAATTTATGATTGCCGTATCCTTAACGTTGCATAGACATATTGGATGTAGATCTTAATTTAGGAATTTCGTATCCTTAACATTGCATAGACACATTGGACATAAAACTTAATTTAGGAATTGCGTTTCCTTAACATTGTTTAGACACTTGGATGCAAGCTTTATTTAGGAACTGTCTGCATATCATTAACACTGTCTAGATAATTAGATTTAAACTTCATTTGGAACTGTTTATCCTTAACATTGTGTGGATGCTTGAATGTAAACGTAATTGAACAATGACTGTAGCCTTTAAACGGACACTTGTCATGTTGTGCACGCGAACACATACCTTTAAAATTATATACTTTGAACGGTGAAAATTATCAGATCGACCATATTTGAATGTTGCTGAATGAAAAGAAACAACAACACACACACACACACACACACACACACACAAACACACACACACACACACACATACTATATATATATCAGCATTTATATATATATATATATATATATATATATATATATATATATATATATGCATATGCATGTGTGTAGGCCTACATAGTATGGGTGTGAATGGGCGAGGAGGGGTGTGATTTATGGCTTCTAACCAATACAAGAAAAGAATTCTGTACAAGAAATTCTTTATAATTACCTCATTCTCTCATTTGTAAGATTATACTGCAAATTCCGCATTTATGTGGCATAACTGTACAATGTAGACCATTTTTGCCAATAAATTGCCATTAGGTGGTCGAGACTGAACGGAGAAATGGAAAATATCAGTCAGGTTCTTATCAGCCCACATACTCAGCGCCGGCAGATCGTCTTCTACTGTGCTCGTATTCAGATTGGCATACCAAAATAAGCAAATGAGACTCTGTGTGGTGTTTGAATTGTGTCTCAAAACCAGCTAATTACAAAACTTAGTTGTTTGTATAAAGAGCGTATTGTATACTTTACCAGGGAATTTAGATAATGACATGACGAGTTAGTATGGCCGATTTATTGTCACTGTTTTAAAGGAACTTGCAAATATGTAGTGTTCTCTCTCTCTCTCTCTCTCTCTCTCTCTCTCTCTCTCTCTCTCTCTCTCTCTCTGTGCATCCATTATAAGATAAAATTACTCAAAAACATCATCAGGCAACCAAACTATTTTTATGACTATTACTTCGGAAGAACAAAACTACGAGATTTCCATGAATCAAGACATTGTTGAATGTAAGTTGCTAAAAATGGAATGCAAAACCTAACAAGGAACGACAATAGTACAGTGAATCTTTGTTATCCAAGCTACTCGGATAACACTATTACCGTCTGAATTCTAACAAAAATAGAAGTCATGCTAAAGGGACACCAATATAGAGCGTATATACCAATAAAATTAATACTAAATCGGCAGATTTCAGGAAACAAATGTGGTTAGGATAAATGCTCAAATACAAAAAAGATATGCACTCTTTGAGGACACATATATAGCCCAGATAAGCAGATTAAATATATACAAAATATCCACGCTCCCAGGGTACAAATTAGGCTTGGAAAAACCTTCAATACAAGATATGCGCACTCTCTGGACACACCAGTGGTTTTGTATAAACCAATATAATGCAATACGATTCTACACGTACCATTGGCACAGATATAGTCCAGATCTGCAAGCTCTGGTGACATGCATATTGCAAGGATAGCCCGATTAAATTCAATAAAAAGATATCAAGACTCCGGGGACACCATATCCGGATATGTGGATATGCCGATAAATAAATGCAAAGTCTGCAACCTTCGAGGACACAGATATAGTTAGGATAAAACAAGAAAATAAAATATAAAATCTGCACGTTCTTGGGACACAAAAAGTGTCTGGATAAACCGATAAAATACATACAGAATGTGCAAGCCCTGGGAAAATAAACATGGTTCAGATAAACCGATACAGGACAGAATCTATGCACCGAGAGGAACTACATGATTCGGATAAACCGATACAGGACAGAATCTATTCACCAAGAGGAACTACATGATTCGGATAAACCGATACAGTACAGAATCTATGCACCAAGAGGAACTACATGATTCGGATAAACGGTTCAAATACAATGCAAAATCTGCCGGCTCCTTTGACAAATATGTGGTCGAATAAATCGATAAAATAACTAAATAAGTCGGATAAAAACCGAGAAAATATAAGACAAATACTGCAGTCTCAGGCAACACAGCATAGAGTCGAGATAAACCAATAAAACAAATGCAAAAGATGAACACAATTATTGTTAAGCTAAGCCAATATTATACATGACGAAATCTGTGCACTCAGAGGACACACCGAAGTGTCAGATAATCAGACAAATTGCAATGAAAATTATGCACGTACCAGTGACAAAATATAATCTGGATAAATCGATAAACTAGATATAAAATAAGAAATCTCTGTGAACACACTCGTAGTTGGGACAAACCCAGATAATGCATTACAAAAACTTCACACCCCGGGCACACATATATAATTCAGAGAAACCAATAAAATACAAACTCTGTAGATTCATGGGAAACACTGTAGATCGGATTAACCGAAAATCTATTAGCGAAGTTTGAATAGACTGTGTTCTACATTGCAGCGCCTTTAAGTTTGTTTTAAACTATAATGACTGTAAATTCCACGTACAGTGAAGTCTAGGTACCCCCCGTCCGCCCCCCCCCCCACGTCCATATATAAAAAAAATGTATAACAAAACTAAAATATTCTATGAATCACAGGGAGGAACAATGCTAAACGCTTTGTAATATGCAATTTGTCGTTGCATCAGATTTGTTGCAAACGAAACTTGATGCATATTAGACTAAATTCGAGTCCCTAAAATCAAGAAGAATTAGAGCACCCGGATATATTTATTGATCTTGTTATCTGTTTATGCTGGAAAGCCTATCTTGCTGTGCAATAGGAACTAAAGTGACTGGCAATGGCATAAAGATCGACTGAGAAATCTTAAATTCATGAATCGCCTTCAGCAACTCAGTTTTTGTTGTTGCTTTGGGTTTAACGCCATTTTTCAGCACATGATAGGATATACATGGCGGCCAGCATATCTGGAAGAGGAAGAACCCGGAAAGATCCCGGGAAGAACCACCGACCCACGGGAAGCTACTGGCAAGCTTTCTCACATGCCCACGCAGTCCGAGCATGAGACTCGAACCCACGCAGAGGTGATATGTCCGTAATTTGTAAAAGCGAACTCATTATAACACTCCGCCACCCACCCACCACCCACCCCCCCCCAAACACACACACTCAGACTAATTTAATCATGACATGATATTGTGATCGCAAGTACCAAGATCCGTAATATAAACAGATTGAAGTGTTCAAGTGTAATATTTTATTTACCTACATATAATGTTTCACGTACATATGTGAAAAGGTTCGATCGCTATATTTGTATAATATATACAACATGCATTAATACCAATAGGTAAATAAAGATCCTGGTTGGCAAATATTTACCCGCGGCAATGTCTCAGTACATTTAAATGCGTAAATGTGAAACTCTTTCCGTGCTCGTATAATAGTCCTGACGTACACATACCATGATATAGTAGTCCCGATGTACTCAGCATATTCTAAAAGAGTCCCTACGTACCCAGCATATTGTATAATAGTCCTGACGTACTCCGTATCTCTTATAATAGTCCCGACTTAATATATAGTATTATAATCCTGACGTACTCTGTATATCGTATAATAATCCACACGTATTCAGTATATCATAAATCAGTCACGACGTACTCATTATTTCTAAAATAGTCCCTACGTACACAACATATTGTATAATAATCCTGACGTACTCAGTATATTGTATAATAGTCCCGACTTACTCATATCGTACAGCAGTCCTGACGTAATCTGCATATCGTATAAAAGTCCTGACGTAAATTTTACAACTAAGTGTCCATTTCATGCAATAATAGCTTTCATATCAATACGTTGAATTAGAGTGTCGTTAGGAGAATCACGCTTGAATAAATGCATTCAAAAAACTTGCCAATATTGCATACATGTAGAAATGAATATGAACAACTTAAACGTATTGAATGGGATATAAAAACGATATTCACAAGTCCAATATTTAGGTCAGGAAATGTATTGAAATGCATATTGATTATTCATGGAAAAGTATCAAGTTCATCGCTGGCATTCAAATGACACAGTTAATATCAGTTTACATTGTCTTTCTGCCCACTTACATTATGTACTAATACCATAGGTCACCGCACATGAGTCATTGTTCTGTACATAAGAGAAAGAATAAGTTAGGAATTAGTGAACCAAGTGAAAACAAAAAGAATGTGAATTTCAAAGATTCTATCACTTCTCACGAGAATTTATGATGTGTCACATATAAAGAAAATTTAAATGGCATTGTAAGTGTGTAATGTATGGACATCAAAACGGAGAGAGAAAGAAGTTAACAAAAACTTAAATCTAGGATATTTTTGTGTAAATTACGAATTCTCATAACCATGGAATTAGGACTTATCCGCACGACGAGTCACCAAGACAACGGGGTGGGTGTGCCTGGAAGTTTGATGAAACTTCAGATGTTCTCCTCCAGGTTAGTGAGTCAATGCTTTTGTTGAAGATTTTCCGAAAACTATGTATGTATGTATGTATGTATGTATGTATGTATGTATGTATGTAATGTTTCACTGAATCTCATTACAATGACGGCTCCAACTTGATCTCCAGCTTTCGCACTGTTTGTATGTAGGTACTATTAGCTATGGCCGGAAATCTTTCTAATTTCAATGAATTTTACTGTGAGAAGGGGAGGATTTGTTGAACATGTTTTGAATTCGTAAACGTCAAATATTTTGGGGGGAGTTGGGGTTAAAAATCATGCTAATTATTTGGAAATTCAGAATTTTGCAATATTGACAACACTGAATTTTCCTGTTTCCATGTGAGGACAAATTGGTATGCCAAATGATCCAATGAAACTAGGTTTCTGAGTGTACAATGTATGATATTTGAGCGGAAACACGATATCATATGCGGGATTAACTTGGTTGCGAAATTGTTTGGTTGCATAGCGAACAGCCAGTTTCGTTAACCTGAGTTAACGCGCTAGTTCATTTATCTCAACTGAGAGGTTTTCTGAAGGAGAAATTCTAAATGCACCCAGGGTAAATCCCTGACTGTGTATTGGATGAAGCATCGGCAGATACAATTTACTAGCTGATACGTACAAAATAAAGCCGTAGTCAAGTTTAGACATTACTAATGACCCGTGTAAACCTGAGCAAGACCTTCCAGTCTTCTAAACAATCTGTATTTTGACCGCTACTGGTATTAGATCCGTGGATTTTTAACATTTGTTACTGAGATATTTGTTGTGTGGAATAAAGGTTAGTTTACGTCAAAAATGAGCCATAAACATTTGGTCACATCCACAAAAGGAATAACAATACCATCAACATCGAGTTTTGGATCGTCATGAATACGATGTAACTAGCAGAAGTGTATGCAAATAGTTTTTGGTTTCGAAAATGTTAAGCCTTCCTCTTCCGTCCATTTCTGAACATTCCTTCTGCTTATGTGTAATCCATGTTCAATAATATACATTCTCTTTGATCTGTAGCTGATATAAAAAAAAACAACCTCATGAATATTTAATACACAGTCAGCTCTTACCTAAGACACATCAAATTCTGTTAATTATGATGTTAATTTGATTTACTGACAATATACTGCCCTAAAGTACTCCAATCCATTGAAGATATCTTTCAGAAAGGACATTACATTCTTTGACTCTAAATTTTACATCTTTCACAAAATTAGGAATAAAGTTGTGTAGGCGGTCGCTTAGACCTAGGTTGACAAGGTCATTCGTTATGCCCTACCTCCAGGTGGTGTCATAAGCTATTTCCAAGTCGATAAGACGGCACCTACATGTTCTTTCTTTGTGCAAGCTTTTATAATAAATGCATTAAGTTCGGCATAGTAGTCTGCTATGCTTCACTTGCCTCTAAATCCACACTGAACAGTTGATATATTTTTTTAACTCGATATATCAGAGAGTGTATCATTTACTATACATCCCATGGTTTGGCAACTACAGCTTCTTAATAACATGGGACTGTAGTTCGATCCTTTCCAGGTATATATACTCTTATCACCATTACGTCTCGCCAAGACTGCAGGAGGTTCAGTGGCGTACCTTGGGGAGAGCGGGGGTGGGGGTGGGGTGGGGGGCAGTTGTCCCCGGGCGCCATGTGCCAGGGGCGCCAAAATGAGGAAAATACAACTATTCGTTATCTCAGATGCACTCGAAGGGGCGCCAAGTTTATGTTTTGTCCCCGGGCGCTAAGTAATGGGGCGCCAAGTTTATGTTTTGTCCCCGGGCACTAAGTACCCTCGCTACGCCACTGAGGAGGTTTACCAGTTTCCCAACTTTTGTTGAAAATGTTTAACACTGCACTGACAGCTGTATCATGTATAAGCATTTCAGACGCTGATAGTATTTATCATATGCTCCTGCTGGAGTGTCATAGGCTCCATCAATAGAGTCTGCGAGTGAAAGGTTTATTACTATATTCAGCATTGGTAAATCTGAAATTTCGTGGAACCTTTTCTCATAGGTTTCTGACATGGCGGAAGTCTTCAGAATAATTCTCTTTTGAAGATTTTTTTTTTTTTTTTTTTTTTTTTTTAAAAGGATGTTCCTGTTTCGGCCATTGTATTTGAGATGTCAGGTGTAGTAGTGACCGCTTCATCAGATTTCTTAAATGTTTGATGTGACTGCTTTTATCTTAGTGCCAATGATTTCTCGTACCATATTCCATACCGTTTTAAATGAGAAGCGCGAGTTCAACCTAGAGGCAAAAGACCTCTAATCTTTCTTCTTGTTTTCTCTAATGATACGACAAATTTTAGGTTGGTATAAATGGTTTTTATTCAGAGTTTCACTTGCTGGATTCTAATTTAAATCTTTAAGAACCTTGACTGGTTCCCCGATAGCGTCTTCTCATATATCATCAAACCGTCGTTTATTAACACGTTTAGATATTGCCAAAGTTGTTGGTAAAATTGTATCCCACATTACATCATGGATTATAGTTCTATATAGTTGTATTTGATCCTCAAAGTTGTCAAAACGGTCAGCTGCCATGGTTGAGTCTCATTAGGATTGCTATGTTTCCCAAACAACCTTCTTTTATTTCCATCTCTGCCCTAGCCCTTACGGTTTGGGTGTATCACTTCTAATCAATATTGGAAAGCTGTTTTCATACCACATAGGTCATTATCAACTTCCCAAGAGCAGTCAAGAAGATGGATTACAGATGGTCAGATCTAAGGATGAGAAGGATACTGTGTCAGGATCAAGTCAATATGCGACTTAGCATTTAAAAGGCAAAGATTTGAAACAGTCTTTTATTTTCTTCCTTCTCTTGTTGATATCTTTACAGCCCCAAAGTGCATGGGGACTGTGAAGTTGCCAAGTGAACAAAGGCGTTGATAAATGTTCAATAAAATGGTCGGGATCAGATTTATTGACTGGAGCTTGTAAATGGAGATAAATTGAGCAAAGTGTACAAGTTCTGTGTATGAAGATTAATACTGCGAATTATTTAGCTGTGAGGAGTTGTAATATGTACATCAGAATGTCAGGCGACAAGCCTGGATTCGCAAGGGGGAAACAATATCAAAATGTATGAAGACATTCGACTTTGTTTTCGTCTAACCCTTCTTAAAATCATCGACCATAACTTCAAGAAGAGGAAGACAACCGATTAGTCAATCTAAGT
Organism: Megalonaias nervosa; assembly: GCA_016617855.1. Taxonomy (NCBI): domain Eukaryota; kingdom Metazoa; phylum Mollusca; class Bivalvia; order Unionida; family Unionidae; genus Megalonaias; species Megalonaias nervosa. Next base: position 22,249 of record JAECUM010037185.1, read on the forward strand.
TACCACCACCAAACGCCATCTGATCATATATAGCATGCATGCACGTTCAAGGACATAAGCACAAAACCGTACTTAATTCTACTAATAAAAGTAATTATTTTGTCCAGTCCAAACTGATATACCAGTAGTCACACACATACACGTACACCAAAAGAATAAAATAAATTTAAAGAGAACAATATAAAAAAAAGCGATATAGGTCTTTCTATTTGATATACTGAATGTGGGATCCTCGTTTTTATAAGGCTTTAATGGTTGTTTTTTTTTTTCATGTATGTTGTTTTAATTGGGGTAGATATCTTGACAAAAAGAAGTAAAAGTAGATTGTTTAAAAGCTTGAAAGTGTACCCAAATCTAATGAAATCACTATGTCAAAAAGCGCAGTACTTTCACGTTGCGTGTATAATTATTAAGGAGTAACTTGTCAGATTACTGTGATCAAGTTTTCACAAGATTTTGTGCTAAAATTATATTTGTCATCGGTAAACACCGTCTATGTCCTATGTTAGAAAACGTTTTATATTTACATTAATAATTCGTTACAGGTAAATCACCCCTACATACTTTACATTTGGTGTGCCAGCTACAGGACACAATTATCGATCCGCGTAATGTATACTTTAGATTTTGCAACTTAAATAGTAACTGCACCTGCAAATAAAGTATGGGCGAAGGAGTGTAGCATGGCACATATTAGAATATGATAACACATATAGAAACAGTTTTGGAGGTAAAAATATGAAGAAAGTATGACACAACAAGAGTCAGGCCACTGACGCCATTTTATTTTGGTGCGGCCGTTTATATCAACAACGATAGCTGGTGGACGTTTTTCCGTGGTAAAAAATAAATGCAGCTTGGACCCTTTTTGAAACCTTGTTGACATAGACTGGCGCTTGGTTGTGAAAGACTGTAGTTTCTATGACGGTTTCTGCCTTAGTCTGGCTTAGGATAATTAGTTTGTCGTCTTTGCAACATTGTGTGTTGTGTTTGTATAACTATTTCGTTCTCTTTGCAGCACTGCGTGATTTGATTGCTAGTGGCCTCAACTAACCCTGCTTTAAGCCTGATAAAATTCTACACTTTTGAATGCAAACATTTATTGCAAAAGCCATGCTCGTACCGGCTGAATAGTCAGTGGTGGCTCAAGGATTCAGGCAATGTTCTCTAGTGGCTTCGCTACAGAAGAGCCCACAAGCAATGCTCTTTATTGGCGACCATATTTTGACACAGAGAGCATCTTTTATGTCAGTTTCCAACTCCATCGTTCTCCCCACTCTCATCTAAATATAAGTTTTAGAAAGAATTGTTCACGTTACTCTAAGGAAAGGCGAAATACTATGAAAATTTTTCAGCTGTAAAACTCAAAAAAGCCTCCGACGGCGCCGACCTTAGCTTGTGTCCGAGAGTAATTGCCTCCCTCCCCCACCCGACCTTCGCTCCGCCAGCGTGTGGTCCTCGACGGCCTTGTGGGTGCATCTCTGAATGTGGTTCAACGTTTGACTGCGAATCCCTATTAACTTTAGTCAGCATAATTATCACCAGAAGCCACGTGTTAACGTGGGTCTTCTCGAGCAGTATTGTAGGAGCTTGGGGTTATTTGCCATGATAAATCCCCTAGAAATATACATATTGCATTGTTGGGCAGAAACCTTCACCTCCACTGTACTCTCTCTCTCTCTCTCTCTCTCTCTCTCTCTCTCTCTCTCTCTCTCTCTCTCTCTCTCTCTCTCTCTCATCCTTAGTTTTCACATGCCCACACCGTCCAGAATTTAAATGCAGATGATCGATAATCGATTATCGCAGACAGAAATTAACATGTATTCGAGACTTCTTGAAATATCCTGGAAATTTTGGAAATCACGCCAATCTAGAAAGTAAGCCTGCCTTGTAAATTAGTTGGGGAATTCCCAAGATATTTTGTTTTCATAAGTAAGCAAAAACAACAACAACAACAAAAATAATAATAATGAACCGTCTTCTATATTTACTTTCTATCCAGAATGAATGTGGCTAAATGTCTTGAGAGATAAACCATGCCTTTTATTTCAAGAATGTATATATTTTAAACTGCATACAGAAATCTAATTGTAATAGCATGCGCCAATTAAGAACTAACTTTTCTTCAACCATGGTAAATTGAAAACTATAAATAAAACTTTTTTCCCACCTTTGTGTAAAACAGTTACGTTATCTGTGTAACAAAAACAACTATTACATCGTCTACCTAGTGTTTTGCTAGAAAATATGCCAACGTCAGAGATGATGAATCCTCAAAACTATGGTTGACAAAAATTATTCGTTATTGTTAAAGCCGCGGGTATTATGGAACTATTACAGTTCTTATAATTTCCCTGTCGCTACTTTGCTGATTTTGGAATCACTTTTAAGCTTATGCTGGCAAAGCGACAAACGGATTTAAATTGGGATTGTCCAGAGCGACACAATGACATAGAAAAGATTCGTATCGCGTGGTAAGGAAATGTTTGTATTTTTGCAAGCAAAGTCTTAAAATAGGTAATGGCTTGTTGATATAATTACAGGACATTTTGACAATAAATTTTTACTGGTTGGTCTAATCACAGGACGTTATAACAATAGACTCTTTGTGTAGGCTTCGTTGTGAAGATTGTGTCGACTCACCGTACTAATAACACTTTCGTCGCAGAAAACTGAAAACAAAAAAACAAAAAAAAACAACAAAAAAAAAA
>JAECUM010037186.1:0-48911 GCA_016617855.1 Megalonaias nervosa
CCATTACCTAAGACCAAGTCAGGCAACCAATACTTGTTGACCATAATGTGTAAGTCAACAAGGATCCCAGAGGCAATTCCTTTGAGGAATATTAAAAAACAAATCTATAGTTAAAGCTAAGATAAAGTGTTTTTACTCAATTTGGCCTTCCCAAATCAGTACAATCTGGTCAAAGGTCAGATTTTATGTCTGGAATTTTCCAGCTAGTCGTGCTTGAATTTGGCACCCAGCAATTCAAGTCAAAGTGACGTTATGGTTTCACAGAACTGCAATGGATAGAACTTTTGAGTCTTGTAATAGAGTTCTTTCTCTCTTGCTCATTCTTCAAAATTTTCTTCAAATTAGATTTTACGGCCCTTAAAAAGTAAAGAAGAAAATGAAAATGAGTTACATTATAATAATAGCACTCTGATCTAAATTAATGGAGAACCAGTATACTGAGAGAGATAGCCTGGTAAATCATGCAGTTAATTTACTTGTACCTGTCCCACAAACTGAGGATTTAAGTGAAGGAATTCAATCGGACAATATTGATTTTGGAGCGATAAATCTTCGCCATTCGGAAATTATGAATAATCTGGACCAGAAACTTTTGCATTTGCAATAACAAGAAAGGAATGAACTTCAACAGTTATTATTTGAATATGAACACTTTTTTCCAGATGTTGCTATGAGGACAAACAAAATTTTTCTTCACGTTAAAATTGTAAATTTCAAACCTGTGAAACAACACCCATACAGGATGAACCCTCTCAAACAGGAATACTTGAAAAAGGAAATTCAGTGTTTGTTGGAGAATGATTTCATAAGGCCCAGTAAAGTGACTGGAGTTCACCATGTATACTTGTTACAAAATCAGATAAAACTTTCCGTATGTGCACTGATTATAGGAAGGTGAACACTGTCACAAAAACAGATTCATTTCCATTACCAAGAATCGATGACTGTATTCATAAAATTGTAAATGCCAAGTATGTCACCAAATCTGACCTTTTGAAAGAATTTTGGCAAATTCCACTGACGGAATGAGCAACTGAAATTTCAGCATTAGTGACTCCAGATGGACTTTATCAATATAAAGGGATATCGTTTTAGATGAAGGGTTCTCCAAATACCTTTCAACGTTTGATAAATATGATTACCTCTGGTCTAGATAATTGTGATGCTTACATTGATGATGTCATCATCTACAACGACAAATGGAAAGAACATCTAGCAACAATTCGGAAATTCTTTGACATACTCACTAATGCAAGTTTGACAATCAATTTATCTAAAAGTGAGTTCTGCTGTGCTTGTGTAATTTTTCTAGGACATATTGTGGGACAAGGACAAGAAAAAACGTTTCTTTGGACTGAAAAATGTCAGGAGGCTTTTGATGCGTTAAAGGCCATACTTAAAGGTGCACCAGTTCTTACAGCTCCAAATCTCGGTCAATCTCTTAAACTATCTGTTGATGCAAGTGCTGTTGGGGTTGGAGTAGTACTGATTCAAGAAGATAGAAATGGTGTTGATCATCCAGTGTGCTATTTTTCGAAGACATTAAATAAGCACCAAAGAAACTACTCAACAATCGAGAAGGAATGTTTGGCTCTAATTTTGGCATTACAGCATTTTTAAGTTTACCTTAATTCAGTTCTTCTCCGGTTGTTGTGTTTAATGATCACAACCCCCTTACTTTCATCCACAAAATGAAAAACAAGAATCAAAGGTTATTAAGGTGGAGTTTGTTGTTACAGGAATATAATCTTGACATCAGGCACATCAAGGGAAAAGACAATATAATTGCACATGCACTTTCCCGTGTATAAAAATATTATTTCATGTACACTTTGCATAATTCATAAGAATTCTTCTTAAGTAATTTTGTATTACCTCATGCATAAATAACATATGGTAAAAAGAAAGCTTTATTATATAAATCTTTCTTTTTGTTAATGTCAGAAGTATTACGTATATGTAATTTAATTACTTTTGTGTCAGTTTTAAATTTTTATTTTTACTTAATTACATGTCATTGTAATCATAATTTTAATCACTGGAATTGACATTGTTTTCATGAATTTCAGTTCAGTTCTTTATAGCCTGATTAAAATGCAGTAGTATCGCTACATTGATGTTATAGCTGACCTAGTTCCTGACCTTGGTTCAAAATTCATAAACACAGAGTGAAAATCATTGGTCGAAATCAAGGTCATTCTTGGCGTGCGTCAGATCTGTTGTAAACAACCTTTCTTATTTTTTTTATTATCGAATATTATAGTAAGATTCGTTCAGTACAATCGAAACTGTAAATAGCCTACGTGCTAATTGATATATTATTTACTGCGTTGTTCGGATTAATTGATCACGTGACCCATCACGGAGTTTAAACTGCGTTCTAGTTAAGGGTTAAAACAGATATTTTATAGTGAAATAGTCAGTCGTAGTTTACACCTTCAGAGCTCAATGCGTTTTTAATGTTGATGCCAGTTTGATTTAAAATTCTTCTAATTTTTGGATTTAATAATTTATGTTCCCTGGAAAATACCAGTGCTCATCAAAATTCTTGGACAAAGACACTTATTGGAAATTATTCGGAATGCGATAGCCGGAATATTATTCTTGATTGATGAAATTCAACAAGGAACTGTTGACACATCAACACAAAACAGGATATAGAAGACGTCATCGCCTTCCATCTTGAAACTTCATCGGGATTCGAACTTTCATTCAATTAGAACTTTTTAGTGATAGGACTTCTATTTTAAATTCTAGCATTAATTTTTGGATTAGATTCACAAACCGTAAGCCCTTTTTCATATTTTTACCTTGTTTTCTAGGGACATAAATTATTTTTCTTAAATTTTACAAAGCTTGTTGGCTTCACTCTTTCCTTTGTTACTTTTGCACGAGCCTACACGTAACAATACTAAATCTTGAACTCCAGCGAGTTGCATTTGGTCAATGTGAGGCCTATGTCTCCAACGGAGGTGGCGACCGTGAATATGTGATGCTAATGTGATTCTATGCCTTATGGCTGATACGGCACATGACATGATATATATGGCGTTCACAGAAGGGCTCGATATGGCGTATATGGATATACTTGGGTTGGAGTCAGCAGGTTTGGTAAATTCGGTGGAGTCGGTACATTCGGTCCGCATTTAAGGAGAGATAGCTGAGGCAGAACTAAACGTCTGTTGTACTTATATATTTTCATATATTTTTGACATGTATTTTTATGAGACAATTACCATAATATATGTGTTAGACCATGTTATTTTTCACATTACAGTTCCACAAGATCTGTGATATCAGTATTTAATATCGTATGATACTAATGGTAATTTGAGCAGGATTATACAACAAGTAACATATGTATATATATATATATATATATATATATATATATATATATATATATATATATATATATATATATATATATATATATATATATATATATATATATATATATATATATATATAACCAATGCATGGGACACAAAAGCAGAAATTGAAACTTCTACATGAATCATTAATATAGTTAGATTCATACGTAGTACATCAATATAACTATTAAACACAAAACAACAGCAGTTAATAATTTGTCCTGAACGCAAAATCGGATAGAACAAAGCAACCAATTCCAAAAATTTCAATTTGGACAACACAATGTAATATGACAACAGAAGAAACCCCAATATATAACATTCAAAACAGTGCAGGTACTTTTCAATGCATTTCCGAATGCTGAAAATGCAAGTACAAATGAAACATGTACAAGCTTGAATAAATTATCTTGGACAATGTAAAAGGAACTACGCAAGAGAAGCCAATTCCATTACGAGATAGAGGTGAACATAGTATATCATGGTAATTATATGCACTTTAGCCTAGAAAAATGAACTTAAGATTAATCAGAACTAAAACTAATTAGTATACCACATAATATTTGTCGTGCAGGTGAATTTAACGCAATAAATTTATTAACTCACCTGAATCATGTTGACGTAGCAAATACGTTTAACCAGACTCTTTACTGATATTCAACGGTCCACATGCAAACTACTAACATTTTTGTTTTACATTCTGGCAGAATCAGATAAACTTGGCAGTGTGTATGACATGAGCTTTCTGAGGGATTTCCTACTGGCATATAATAGACAAATAGATATCATGGTTAGCGATATCAGTATGCTAATTAATTTGATGTTTATTTCCAGATGCAAATACTTCTGTCAGAATATCAAATCCAGTCACCCGAGGTAATTCGAGGAACAAAAAGACAAATTGATTAATAGACAGAAGAACACAAAACTGCACACCAATGTTTTGAGGAGTCACTACCAGCATTTGTAAAAGCTTTGTACAGTCGTTATAGCAACCAATATATCAGGTAGTGTTGAATAATAGAGAATATGTTTAGCTAATGAAATGTTGTATATGACAGACAAAGATTTATTATCGTTCCTCGTGTCAAGAAACAAACCTATCGAATTTAATCTACTTTATTGAAGAGCACTGGTCTGAAAAATGAAAGCATTAAATTTCATTTATATCTATCTTTCCTTCGTGTTTTCTTTGTACACATCATGTATTTGCCATGAAAAAGCGATTAGAATTACGCCTTCAAATGGTCCAACACATTAATCTGCTAAATGAATAGCAAGAAGTCACTGCCATATTATACATATTTAGATTATTTAAAGAGCAAAGATAAGGGTAGGTCAAATCCTGGAAAATGGGATATATTAAAGATTAAACAAAAAGTACGTGTTATCTCAAAAAGAGAACAACCCCATTTTTCCATAATTCTACAGTTATGAAATAAACACAGTTACTAAACATTGAGCATACAAAGAGATAGCAGCTAAAATATTAAGTGACAAATGGTCAGAAAAATGTAATAGAAATTTACCAAGAAGATTTTTTAAAAAAGATTGAAATCTAAGAGCTGCTAATATTTAAAAATGTTTGACAGATGTTGCAATAATTACTAATCCCTTTCCAATCAACACGGTGGGCAGTGTGCATAATAAAGCGAAAGATGATTACCTGACAGCACATGGAATCAATACTTCACCGTGTTTTTCTCATTTAAGGTAGAATGTACTCTGAATCTAGTGTTAGCTAGATAGCCGTCAAGCATATAGATCTAAAATATCTAATTTAAAGTGATGAATCTCAAAATACTGAATAACTTGAGAACAATCATATCGTAGGAGCTCTGAATGAGACTATTTACAGACAGATTATTTATTATGCATCTGTGCCTTTAAAAAAAATTTGTTAAAATAATTGCCAATTTAGAAGTGTCCTTATATTTTGAGATAATTTCTCATTTTAAGGCATATTAGACAACACCGTTCATGATTTGGTCAATGATGAAATTATCTTGAATGATTTACTGTGTTTCTGTTGCTGTTCTATTTCTTTCATTGAAATATAGGACCGTGAGAACATTTTTGAAATGCATCCTTTTATTTACCAAAGTACACTGCAGATGACTTTCACTCACGGAATGTAACAATGCGGTCATCTGGCATATAACCTTCCATCAAATTTAGATTCAAATTTATATTAATTTATCTTGCACATTTCCTTGTTACGCAAATGGAAGGTGAACACGATATAATTAAAAATAAAGAAGGGTTGTCAATATATTCAGAACGATTACATAGGCAAAAGAGAAACGAATACCTCAGAGTTGAACCTGAAGTTCAAATAGAAAAATGTTAGCAAGAATTTAATGAAACAAAGGGAATGTTTCAAGAAAAAATAATGGTCCAAAAAATTAAAAAATACTAAAATCACACGACTTTAAACTCGGTCCTCTGCAGAAATCTTACACTAAAACTGTAAAGACGATGTTATGAGGAACAAAATTTATGGGCAACAATATACCGGCACGATTACCGTATCCTGGCCAATCTCTCTTCTTTCATTCGTTTACAAACATTGTAATTCTGCAGCAACGGTTCAACAGATAAATGTATCTGTCAAATTGCAATTTAACCAGTTCAAAGTATACAATCTTTACTAATTATCGGCATTTATTGGTATTGACCAATCTGACCAACACACGTAGGTCACAATGGGCAAGGAACATTACCCCAATTTCTTCAGCACTAAATAACCTTCATGTGTTGCTGTACTGGTAAATGACCAAGCTTACTTCTGAAGTCAGAACAGCCGAATGTCATCGCGATATCTACGATTGATGACAACAATGTGCATATGCCTGATATTCATCACCATTATATACATCAACAAAATGAGAAGACCTGTGCAGCCGGAGGACAATTGTAGTTTTAGGATTCCGGTATGCATACAAAGTGTCTGGGAGGAGGACTCACAGGAGAGATATTTTGATTACCTATATAGAACTCACAACAAGCAAAGAACGTTGATTGTGTTCTACAAACGAATTATAATGAACTATTATGTACGAGGACAGATATAACGATGTTTGAAGTAGTAACTGCCATTTCTTTCGGCCAACCATTCATAGGCTACGTATCTTCTTCTTAGTATCTGCTTAAATTTATTTCCGATGCATGGTTTGATCACAACAATACAGTTTATACATACAGTAGTTCTTACTTTCTGCAGTGTCTGCCGTAGCTCTTTACCCGTAAAACCTTCATCGAATCCAACAAACTCATCCAGTCAATCAAAGGATATAAATATCAGCCATATCCACCCCAGCCGTAACCGCCGTATTCACTATCCCTTCCGCCATATCCACTACAGAGCCCATATCCACCGTAGCCACCTCCATGATCACCATATCCATCACCAGCTGGGGATGGCGCGATGGCAACACCTACCATGCAAGCTAGAAGGTCTAGAGCATTTTTCGTTTTTGTCTGCAAGAAAATGGATGTGAAAATATAATTATCCTGTTCATTACAGTCTTGCCTTGCGGTGCGGGTTACAACATAGATATGTGGGTATGTTCCACTCTTTGCACTAATGACAAAGACACGTCATGAAAACCCATGATTCCATTAGGATTAAATGTCATTTACGAAACTTTCAATAGGATATGAAAATCTCGAGCGCATATTTGCATCTTTTCATAACTTGGCAAGAAAACTACATGATCGGATACCTAAAAAAAAGGCTGAAATATTTAAGCATTCGTCTCGAAATTGTCTTCTTATTATTTTCTTGAACTTTAAATATGATAATGTAATGTATTTCCTTTCCTATATTTTAGCGTCGACCACCATCTCTATTTCACTTTGTTTTAAAGTTCAGTTTTTATTGAACGAAGTCACAAAAGATGAGTTTTGGATGCATCTATTCAAATCAACTATCTTACAGACATATAACAGATGTAATAGGTCTTCTCATTTATCAGGTTGCGAACTACTTGGTCAAATTTAAAATTAAAAATCTCTTATGTTAAATATCCTTTCAAGACTTAGTCAATATTCATTAAGTGGCTATCAGTAAGTTACGACAACGAATTGCATCAAAACGTCTATCATGAGTAGTTAATGGGGATACCATAGGGACAATGGTAATTAGCATTACGGGACCCAACTTTGTACTATTTGGACAAGATTTATAGGAACAAAATATCACCCTGGGGCACTATAGGGACAATGGGAATTTTGTATAGGAACAATAGGGATGGAACAGGTAGGATGACGTGACGATACTGGACACTTGTTACAATGTAGCAAGTACCGTGACGTCATGCCACCTCTTTAATTTCTATACAAAGTTTTATGCATTCGCGTTCGTGTCAGTGAATAGTATAATATGTTTTATGCATTCGCGTTCGATTCCATAGATTGATGAAGATCAATCTATCCTACCCAAATTATATAACCGACTAAAAAAAATTTAGGTTAAGAGAATAATGTTTGTTCTAGTTAAACATAAATTATACAATCGAATAAAAAAAATTTAGGCAAGAAAGAATAAATCTTTTCTAGGCATATGAAAGTTGCCCTGAAAAGGGGCGTTGTTTGTTATGTTCACACCATTCTGTTAACATAGAGGGCATTGCATAGGTCTTCTTCTCTTCCTCAAACTTTGTCTAACCTCTGGTCCGTAGATGAGAGTCCGCTTCAGACAGCCTTGTCTTTCCACATAGGTCTTTCTTTTCCAAACATTCGTATCTGTAATCCGGATGATGGTCCATGCTGATTTAACATACATGGTTAAGTCCATACGGAAAAACAACGACGATACGAAAGTAGAGGATTCAACGTTGGTCCACATCTTTGTGACGAGAACAGGTGAAGGGAATGAAGTGAACCGCGTTTATTTATAGTGGAAGAGCGGATCGAAACGGATTGAGATTGTTCACCAATACCAACACGCGTTACAAAATTCAGTCACTTCGCGGAGTCTGTCTTCCAATCCGAAGAGAGCTACCTGTGACGTCACATTCCCTATATGGGTGCGCTAGCGTCTGTGCGCAGTGAATCGATGCGACATTGTTTTGTGAAACATGACTGAAACTAAGAACACAATGAATTGGGGTGCACCGGCTTTGGAGACGAGAAGCGATGGCATAGCAGTGGCTACCAAAGTCAACACAGGACTACTACCAGAAGAGGGTGATTTCAATTGGGATTTAGCGGATTTTCTCTCTTCTTCGCAAGAATTTGTTCTGGTACCAGCACCTTCTCCTTCTTTACCACAAGTCGATGATTTTAAACAGAGACAGAAAGAAAAATTGGAGAAATTTTCACAACAGCAGAAAGACGCAGAACAAGCATTTCTCCTTGAACAGCAACAACGAGAAGAAGAGGTAAGAAGGAAACGACAGGAAGAAGAAGCAGTAGAGAAGAAACATAGTCTAGGAGAGAAGGAGAACAATGAAAGTCAAACGGTAATGGTACTCTTGGACATTTTGGCAGAGTTAAGAAGTCTGAAACAAATGTATCAGACTTCTTTATTACGACCCAAGACAAAAAGACCTTACCGAGCCAAACAGTCCAACCCTGTTAATACACCGGAGATACCACCCCTAGTGATTTCTACTAAATCATTGACGGGAGAAAGTCCAGAAGTAGGCCTTGGTCTTGGCAAAAGCTTAAGACAGTTAAAGCTGATTGCTTCTCGTTCCTGAGTTTGTTTTTGTTCTAAGAAAAAATAAATAAATAAATAAAAATAAAAAAACAAACACCCAACGGTCCTTTTCAGGGCCACTCATTTCTTTCAGAAAGAGATAGTATTCATTTTGCCAAAATCAATTAAAACTCAAAATCCCTTTTTCTACCCCATAATAGACGTGATTTTGAGTGCGTGAGTGTAGTCCCTTATTCTAAACAATCAAAACCAGGAGACCCTTACGTTTTTTCAATCTGGTCTATTCTGGTACAAATATTTACAATCCAATTCACAACACAACACTTTTAAAAAAAGTTCATAGACTTCTTCTCTGTCTTTTGTCATTCACTCTCTCTGTTTTTTGAATTTCTTCACTTTCACAGTTTTTTCCTCCTCTTCTTCCTCACTTTTTTCTCGTCTTCTTTTCTTCTCTGTCTTCTCTTTCTGAATGTGTCGGGGTTCCTCTTTTGATGAGGGTACCTCTTCTTCTTCCTCCTCCTGCTCCTGTTGTTTCTTAGGGCAGTCTGAAGACCAATGTCCTTTCTCTTGACAATGATAACAGGTATCTTGAATTTTGTCTCTTCTGACACGGTTCTTGCTTTCTTGACGATCTGGACATTCTGTAGCCCAATGCCCATTCTTCTGACAGATAGAGCAAGTATTTTGACTTTTATCTCGAAAGGAGGGGGAGTAGTCCGTCGGCTCGTCTGAAGAAAACTTTCCTATGACACCTCACAAAGCTCTAATCAAAAGTTCGATCTGTGTGGGTTCTTCCATCGTGCTGGTCGGTTTGAGAGCGAAATGAATACTGTGAGGGAAGGCACCAGCCCTCTATATATACACTGAGCCTGACATATATAGGGGTCTATGGCGTTTCAAATGTAGTCATTTGACTTTTGCACTCAAGATGAAACGATCCACATCATTTCGTAAAGAAAGGAGAAGAAAGTAAGAGGCAGAAACGTGATTTATCGCCTCGCACAGTAGCTGAAGTCTTGGCTCAAATTCATGCCAGCGATTTTGAAGATGAGATGAGTGAGCCAGAATCTAGGCTCAGAGAGTCTGCACTCAGTCAAAGTTCATCACCAACAGTAAACCCTGAAAAGCACTTTCACATTCGAGAGACTGACAAACGCTCCTCTAGAAAATTTAGAACCACGGGCTACACGTACACGGTGAAGTTTAAACATTTCAAGTCCGACGTACCACTGGAGAAGGCAGAAGGGTTAATTACCGATGTGTGGGATTATTTGTTAACGACACTGAAACAGCAATGTGAAGCCAAAGAAGACGATCGTTCGAGACTCTCCATTCATCACGACAGTTTGAAGTCACCCGTTTGGATCGAGTTTAGCAGCCCAGTAGAACTGACACCTTCCAAAGTCATGGACAAGATTCAACACGTGCAACAATCCAACGACAAGTTTCACATCACCGATGGAAAAGTTACACTGTTCATGACCCACGTTTCTCTTCCCCAAGGGACAGGACGAGAAAAGGTGTTTTTGGTGAACGAACTTCGTAGCGTCAAGCGTAGCATCGTTCAAATTAACAATCTTCAAGACAAGATGTTATTTAGCCCGTGCCATCGTGGTGGGACGAACGTATGCCGACAAGAATGACACGGCAGAATGGAAAAGAGCCTGGAAAACTATTTGAAAATCTAGCCGAGCCAAACAACAAAGAGAAGCAGAAATCCTGTTACAGCAAGCTGGCCTTTCCAAAAACACACCCTGTGGCATTCCTGAAATGCAAAAGTTGCAAGACGTCTTGGCTCCACGCTACACTTTGAAAGTGCACCCTCAAGAAGTGCGCGGAAATCTGTTGTTTCGAGGCAAACATTTCAAAGACGAAAAATACATTCACGTCTATCTTCACGATGAACATTTTGATGCCATTACCAGTATAATTTCATTCCTGGGATACGGTTATTACTGTGAGAAATGTGACTATGACTATAACAATCGAGAGCAACACATGCAGTGTGGATCGAAATGTGAGGGATGTTTGGCCTCTAAACCCTGTCTGGACGAAAAACAAGAACGAGTGCATTGCCCAGCTTGTCAACGCACTTTTGTCAGTCCAACTTGTTACCAACAACATTTGAAGACGCAAGCTTCACAGGAGAAATGTGCTTGTCAACTCCTGAGATTGTGCCCGACCTGTGGCCAAGGCATGCGTACCAACAGTGCCAAGGTGCATGTCTGTTCAAGAAAGAACGATGTCACATTTGTCGTCAAATTGTGGACTTGGAACACCAATGCTAAATTCAAAAATACCATTCCAAACATGAAGAATAAGAAGATAATGACCAGAAGAAAGGCAATTTCATCTTTTTCGATTTTGGATACATGCAAGAGACTGGCATTCACATTCCTAATTTCTGCGTGGCTCACCGAGCGTGTGAGAAATGCATCCAAGAGCCTATCTGTACCCATTGCCCTCACTGTAGCAAGATTCCTGGAGGACGTGAAAAAATCTTTCGGGGACCGAACACGCTGGTCGATTTCGCCCAATGGATCTTAGACCCTATTGACGAGACGTGGAGCCAAGAAGACATCGAACGTTACGGAGATTGTCATCGCTATGCCACGGTGATGGCTCACAATTTCTCGGGATACGATGGACAGTTTCTTTTGAGATACTATACAGAACAAAGTACCGAACGTCCTAAAATGACTTTGAACGGAGCCAAAATCATTTCCATGCATGAAGGACAGGTGCAATTTAAAGATTCGATGAGTTACTTGGCCATGCCTTTGAGTCGCATGCCTAAAACATTTGGAATGACAGAAATGGCCTAAGGCTATTTTTCGCACTTTTTCAATACCGAAGCCAATCAACACGCCGTTCTGCCCTATTTACCTGATGATCACTACTACGACCCCGACAACATGCGTACCGAACAACGAGAAGCTTTCTACGCATGGTACCATACTCATGCCTCGGACCCTTTCGACTTTCAAGAAGAAATGTTAAAATATTTTCGTTCCGACGTGGACATTTTACGGCGTTGCTGTGGAAAATTTCGAGAACTGTTCATGGAACACGGAGGGATCATCCCTTTGAAAGAAGCCTGCACCATTGCCAAAGCGTGTTCCTTAGTGTACCGCCAACGATTCATGCCCAAAAACACCTTGGCTGTCACCAGTCCTCAAACGACGAACTTTGTCAAACGTCAATACTCGGTCAAAGCCCTACGCTGGCTACATTACTCGTGCGACAAGGAAGACAAATGGATCCAACACGCCCGCAACGGAGGAGGCGAGAAAACCATCGGAAGGTATTCAGTGGATGGCTGGGACTAAGAAAACCCCAAGATCGTGTACTAGTTTAACGGATGTTTATTTCATGTTTGTCCCATCTGCTACTCTCAACGTAACACGACAAACCAGCTTTTACAACGGACCATGGAAGACTTGTACCAGGTCACTTGTCAGCGGCGCTTCGAGTTAGAAGAGTAAGGATACCAAGTGGTAGAAATGTGGGAACATGAGTACGATCACCGTTTGAAAACCGATCCCGAGTTTAAGCGCATCGTGGAAAGTTACAAGCTGGTGGACCCTCTGAACCCGCGGGACAGTTTGTATGGAGGACGGACGAATCCTACGTGTTTGCTGTACCAAGCCGACGAGGAGAAAGGAGAAAATATCAAATACTTGGACGTGTGTTCGCTGTATCCGTACGTGTGCAAATATTGTCACTTTCCCGTAGGACACCCGCAATTGCTGACGGAACACATCAACGTGGAAAACATTCACCAATACGAAGGATTGATCAAGTGCAAAGTCTTTCCTCCCACGTACTTGTACCATCCCGTTTTACCTCACCATTGCAAAGGAAAACTGATGTTTCACTTGTGCCGTACTTGTGCCGAAACGTGCAACCAAGACCGACCTTGTCAGCACACTCAGGAAGAACGCGCCTTGAAGGGAACGTAGGTCAGCGTGGAATTGTATAAAGCTCTGGACATGGGATACCAACTGTTAGACGTGTACGAAATTTACCACTTTCCCAAGACAGAAAAATATCACAAGGGCAACGAGACTCAAAAAGGCATTTTCGCAGACTACGTAAATGCCTTTTTGAAACTGAAACATGAAGCCAGTGGCTATGCATCCTGGTGCGACACTCCCGAAGACCAAAAGAAATTCAAAGACAAATACTGGGAGCAGGAAGGCATCACTTTAGACCACATCGAGACAAACGAAGGAAGGCGATCGTTTGCCAAAGTGATGTTAAATTGCTTGTGGGGCAAAATGCGCGAAAGGGATAAAGTCAAATGCTTCAGTTGCGGTGTGTCACTTCACGAGTGGGAGAAGAAAGATTGCGCTTACCTGGAACATGCTCGATGGTCTCCGAAATGTCACTACCTACCTTTAGTGGGACCTCGTCATCGAAGTGGGCATACCATGTCTTTTAAGAAACCAGCTTCGTGGCTAGGAGTCAAACATTGGACAACCCCTAGACAAGTATTTAAGCCCCATTGGACAAATAATCTTCAATCATTACCAAACGAATTGTAAGAGAAGATCTACAAGGACATTTGGCTGGGACTTGCCAGAGCAAAATCTCAATGGGTGACTGAGGAACTTTATGTCGAGAAATTCACAAGAGGAAATTAACAAAAGTCAACAAACAAGTCAGATTTGTCTAGATCAAGTGTGCGTTCATCCGAATATTCCGCTTTAGACCATTTACATTTGAAGATTTTATTGACATTCTTGATCGTTTCCTGGAATGGCAGTGGCCAGAAATTATTCACTTTATCTGTCACTTTCGCTCTAGCAGAAGTGATTGACTGACATGGTCATGGATACTTTACAAGAGAACATTCGTGGTTTGCCTGTGGAGTTGAGAGAACGCGTTTACCAAGAGCTGGTGAAAATACAAGTGAAACGCAAAGAACAATTGCATCCGTTACGTCACCGATGTTTAAACCACTGGTACCTGAATGCTATAAAAGGACTGATTCTTATGAAAGTGTTCCAGTGGTCAGACATTGATCAACTACTCGTAGGCGAGAAGGATTGGTTTGTTGTTAGTGAATGTATGTGCTACAAGGTAGACTTACAGAAACAAATTCCACAAGAAGAGTTAGAGGGTTACCAAAATTTTTACACAACGTAAACTTAGTTCAAGAGGACACTTCTGAACGGTGTGTGATGTGAAAGTTAGTGACTAAACAATTAAGATTTGCCACTGGAGTACGACCATCTCTGTGCAGAAAGTACACTTATTGTCTCCGACAAAAAGAGATATAAAAACGGACTACCATGCCACGACATTTTTCATTCGTGATACAACAGATTCCGTGGAAGGAAATCAATGACACTATTCAAACGGTGCAGGATTACGATCGCCTATTACGAGAACTGTGTCCATTGAATTTGGGTCGACGTGTGGTGTGTGTCTTACTGACTTACTTTCTGGGATTTCGTTTGCCAGACGATTCTTTGTGGACTCTTTACGAACACTACATACCACTCCAAAAAAAAGCATGAAAGTGGTTCCTTTAAATGCACACGAAGAATTCATTCTGCTCAAAGCTTTGCGTTTTCATCTCGATACTTCTCGACAACCTCTACAGGAAAGAAAGAGTCGTCAACTTTTAGGTACTGAAGACGTGTGCGATGATGTGTGTGTACCTTGAGACTTGCACCCTCACTGGATAGATGTACGTGACTGGAAAAGTTGTGGTTTCGAGGCTTGGACAAAAGAAGTGGCACACTATGCCCAAGATTTATCATCCTAAAAAATTAAAACATTCAGTGAAAAAGGAACTTTTAAACCAGTGTTATTGACAGTGCCAGAAGAAGAAAAAGAAATCGTGACCGAGGAAAACCACTCTCTTCAGGACAGGACCGTAATCGACATCCCCGAAAGACCATTCCGCGAAGACCCTTGTGTGACTGTGCCAAGGAGTGTAGAGACTCTAACACTCTAACAACACTACACACTGTCCCTACGATACCACCTCTTGATCACCACACATGTTGTTGTACAGAGACTTGTTTATATTCCACTATGATCGTTTTGATGTGTCTTTTATTGATGTACTTAGCCATTTGGATTTTTTGGATTTTTGTCTTTCGTGTTGTTCACTTTTAAAGATGACAATAAACGTGTCCTGAAAAAAGTATAAAAACTCTCGCCTTGTCTGTCTTCCTGTCAAAAGTGACATTCCTTACACTACTATGGCTACATCTACTGTCTCTGCTCCCTCTTCCTCCACTGTCAAAGTCATCGACGAACACGTAGATCGGACTAGTTGGGAGGCCTTGTATCCTCGCCATCCCTTTATCATGCTCATTGACGGACCTAGCGGTTCAGGCAAAACCGAATTTGACAAACGTTTGATCGAACATAAACATCATTTGATAGATCGTCCACCTCAACGAATCGTGTGGTGTTACAAAGAGTGGCAATCGGCGTACAGCCTTCTGCGAGAAAGTCAAGGCGATTCCATCGTCTTTGTGGAAGGCATTCCTCGCGAAGACGACGGGATCATGTCTGACCCTAGTCAAACTCATTTGGCTATTTTTAATGACATGTTAGAAGAAATTAAACTGTGGTTTACGCGCAAAGGGCACCATCGTAATGCCAGTGTCATTTATATCACCTAAAATTTTTTTCAACAAAGTAAAGCCCATCGTACCATCAGTCTCAATGCTCATTAAGTGCTGTTGTTTAAAAGCCCTAGAGATAAATCGGAAGTGCAAGTGTTAGCCAAACAGTTAGGAACGCATTGGCTGACTCATGTGTACGACGATGCCACTCAAACCCCACACGCTTATTTACTCGTGGATTTAAAACCCACCACTCCCGATTATTTGCGATTTCCTACCCATCTGTTTCACCACTGTTGCCAAGACGGAGGGCCTATCATGTACACGTCCCCATCGTCGACTTAACAACAACCACAACCACCAAAAACACAAATCTATAAAAACCTCGGTCACTTGGGGTCTGTCTCACACATCGTCAACATGACGTCCCTTCAGTCTCATCTTCACGTCAAATTGATTCGTGCCTTGTATGGTATCAGTCGATAAAGAGTCCACAAATACGAGCTCGTGTCATCATTCGTTCACTCTTAAAATGGGATCCTAATGCTCCCAAAGCCGTCCCCATGAAAAAAAACCACGCCCAAAAGTACCCAGAAGAAAAAGTAAAAGAGTAACGGTGTCAAGACCAGGTCACAACCACAAAAGGAAAAAGAAAAGCCTACAGAAAACAGCTTTTACCCGCAAGAGAGGTACAGCCGCCAGGAGGCAACCTTACATTCGCAAACCACGACCTAATGCAACAATGGTGACCGCGTCTCCAGTAGCCTCAACATCTTCCACTTCTCCGTTGCTGGTGATGCCTTGCAAACCCGATTTGACACGGGTCTTTCCTAATTTGATGAAACATTGGAAACCCGTGTCTCCAAAAACGTTTCCTGCAGCGGTGACACCCTCATGCTCTTTAGCGGCAGAGGCCGCTTCTCACAAAGTACCTGCCCCCAAAATCAAAGTCCAAGAGAAATCAGGTATGCTAAAAGTTTACTGGATTTGTCCAAGCAAGAACTGTCTCAATTGAGTCCGTTGCGAACCCCTCCACGTCGTGTGATGCCTGCCATAAAAATGATACGAAGAGCCGACAATCAGTGGTGACGCATTCCAGTATAAAAAAGATCCGAGGCAAAAGATAGGGATGAGTGTTTTTGTGCTCCTGAACGCACAAAGATGTTCCCCTCCAAGAAGTGCACACCATCACCATCGTCGTTCTTCTGTCCAAAAAGGAAAAGGAAAAAGAAAAAGACAGTCTCGTCATCCGACAAAACGCATCGCCAAACATCGACGTCACCCCTAGAAAAGACACACTCGCCCAAAGAAAAGAAGAAGTCACCAAAGAGGAGGAATGTTTTACAGGGAGAGGGTAGGTCAGATACTCAATGCAGTTAAATACGGTATGGAAAAAAATAAGATAATAGGACGCATGTGAAGCCATGGACTTTAGTGTAAGTTGTGCACCAAAAGATGTCCCCTCATCGTCGTTTTCCTGTCCAGAAAGGAAAAAGAAAAGAACAGTTTCGTCATCCAAAAAACGCTTCGCCAAACATAGACGTCACCCCCAGAAAAGACACACTCGTCCAAAGAAAAAGAGGAGTCACCAAAGAGGAGGATTCTTTGGCGATTTTGGAAAACAAATTGTTATCTTTATGACGAAGCGATAGTACCAAAAAAAGGATAAAAGGCTGTGTGCCAAGTCATCGACGTTATTGTATTTTTTGGTGTCTGCCGCGGAACCAACAAACAAAGATGTCCCCTAAAATAAGTGCACACCACCCTCTAACTAAACAAGGAAAGAAAAGGAAAGGACTACCTCCTCGTTTAGCCAAACATTGGGACGTGTTGTCCGTCCTGTCCAAAGCCCCTCCACCCATGCGAAATCAAATGATTCAAACTGCCTCCAAAGACGTCGTCGATACCGTGTGCGAATGTTGTCTGAATGTCTTGAAAAGCACGATACCTTTGTCTCCACATCAGAAAAAAATGCTTAGCCAAACATCGACACGTTCTTCGCCAAATGGTCCAAAATAAAATACTCATTCGTCAAAAGAGAAAGATGTTGGTACAACGCGGAGAATTTGTGCACGTGTTGTCAGCACCATTGTTTAAAGCCACATTGGTCCCCATGATTACAGGACTCGTGGCGGGAGCTGCTTCACAAGGGATAGGTCAAAGATAAAAATGGATCAAGAAGATAAAATGGGTCTCTGAGGCCAAAAGATCTCAGACGTGCACTTTGGAATCCAATGGAAGGACGAAAACTGGCTTTAGTGCCTTACAAACGATGGATGGAATACCATCGTTGGCAAGAACAACAGACCCGCATTGACCTCCCAATCCTCATTTGACCGAGATGTCCCAGTTACAACACGAACTGCAATCATTGATGGATCGCAGCGATTTGTCAGAAACGGAAAAATTGCAACGGTACTGTCAATTGTTGCAATGACTGCAACTCTTTCACCAGAAAACTTTAGACGAAATAACACAGCCAACTCTGAAAGATTTTAAGGCCCTGATGAAAAGTTCACGACTACCACCACTACCACCCCCAGCGGTCAAGACAGATTCAGCCCCATGGTTGCCTGAGGAAGAAGAGGCAAGAGAAGTCTTTCAAACACCGTCAGCAGCTCCCATCCCTAATAAGATTGCAGCGTCCTTGTTGACCCCTTCCCCTACACACCAACGAGAAGAACTTCAAGCTTGGGTTAAAAAGATGATGTCCACTCCACCTTCGACAGAAGTGAAAAAGAAAGAAGGGAAAGCAGAAGTAAAACAGAAAAGAAGACCAAAGCCATTCCATTACCACTACCACCACCGCCACTACCACCAAAACTACCTTCGACTTCAACTCCTGTGGCATATCGGACACGTAAAGCCGTTTCTAAACTACTTCAGAGTACAATCAGCGAAGAGTGGATCACTTATGTAACAAAAAATGGAGAAGGTGTTAGCCAGCATTTACTACGATCCATCCCATCCTGCAGGTTACGGAGGAGTTCAGAAACTGTATCGTGCTGCCAAAACACGACTGAAAAGTGTTCGTTTACCTCAGGTGCAACGTTGGTTACAAGAACAAGCCATGTACACCTTACACAAACCCATTCGACGAAAATTTTCCAGAAGTCGCACCGGAGAGGAGGGCATCGATCATCAATGGCAAGCCGATTTAGCCGATGTCTCTCATTTGGCCACCTACAATCGCGGTTACAAATGTTTGTTTTGTGTCATCGACGTCTTTTCCAAATTTGCTTGGGTTGTACCATTGAACTCCAAATCGAGCAGTGAGTTAATGCGAGCCCTCAAACTGGTGTTGAAACAAAGAGGACGTCACCCTCTTCGATGGCAAAGCGACAAAGGCACCGAATTTCTGAACCAAGCTTTCCAAAAAGAATTGAAGAAACGTGACATTCATTTTTTCACCACCGAGAATCCCGAAACCAACGCCAGCATCGTGGAACGTTTTCAAAGCACCTTGAAAAAACGCATTTGGAAATATTTTACACATCTACACACTCTCAAGTACATCGATGTCTTGCCACACCTAGTCCAATCGTACAACCAATCTACACCATCGGAGCATCCGACCTGACCCCCAAGAAGTGACTCCTGACAACGAAGTGACCGTCTTCGAGCGCCTGTTTGGTACGTCCCCGACATTGACTGTCCCCAAGAAAGGTGGAGTGTTGGCAGCAGGAGATTGGGTGCGCATTGGCAAAACCAAACGCACTTTCGACAAAGGTTACTTACCCAACTGGACCACCGAATTGTTTCGTGTCACCGAAAGAGTGCGTGGCCGTCAACCTCCCGTCTATTAATTGGAAGACATGCACGGGGAAGTGTTGAAAGGAACGTTTTACTTGCCCGAGTTACAACGTGTGACCATAAAAAGAAGACGAAGTGTACGAGATCAACAGCATTCTCGATCGAAGAACTAAAAGTGGGAAAACGACGTGTCGAAGAAGTCAAAGTACATTGGAAAGGATGTCCGCCGAGTTTTGACTCTTGGATCGACGCTTCGCAACTCATCGACTAATAAAAAAGTGACCATCATGCCCTTCAACACAGCCTCAGCTACCGCACTAACCACTCCTTCCCCCAGTTCTGCTCTGCAAGATCTACAAAAGAAACCCTTGTGGATGTGGTGTGGAGAACGTGTGCCTAAAACGCAAAACGTCTTTTTCTGCCAAATCTTTGTGGTGTATTTTGTCATCGGAGACAAACAATTGTGGACCATTTAACTCAGCAGCGGCATCGGTTACCTCCTTCCCAATCCGTCTATGAAATATTCCTCTAACGGGAACAACCAGGGGAGTCTTGCGTCCAACGTTAGTCCCCCTTCCAACAGTCACCCTAACCATCCTCTTTTAGACACTCCTCTGACTTCCAGTGACTCCTCGGACACTAGAACTCTGGAATTATGAATAGCCAATTTTACTTAACGACACCCAGTGACAGTTCCATGGAGGTGTTTCCCAATAATACCTTATGCTGTTACAAGGCCAAATTAACTCAGGCCATCCAATTGGATCACGAAGCCCATTGGGAATTGGCTTTAGTGGAAATGATTCACCCTACACAAATCAAAAACATCGTCGAAAATCAAAACACTTTTACGGTAGAAGTTCATGACGAGCAAGTGCAACAACACTTGGATGAACTCAGCGGTGTAGCTGATTCTATGAAAACACAAGACCCAAAACTAAACGGACCACTTATCGGTTGAAAATTCTCTTAGGCTATTATTTTAGTAGTGAAAGCTATTGCTGACAGGTTCAATAACATGTTTGGCAAAGCCTTGGAGAAAACCAGAAAAAGTGTTACGATCGAATACCACAAAATAGCTCGTTGCCTACTAATCAAATTTTCAGAGGACAAAGTACTGGCCATTACATTTTGTCCTGAATTGTATGACATTTTAGGTGCAGACCCCTGCTGATCAAGATTGCAAACGAAATATCAGCCGTGACCGGTAACTCGGATTTTGCGAAATATTTTAGATTCTCTGTAGAAATGAACCAAGGACTAAATTTGATCTTTGTGTACTCCGATGTGGTGGAGTACAACGTGGTGGGACACACCTCCGTATCGTTACTGCGTGTCATTCCTTTCAAAGTGCATTCTGCCACAAATGCTGACGAGGAAGGTGGAAACACCTATCACGTCCACCGCGAATTTGTACATCCTCACTATTTGGCCGTCAGTAAGTCGTATTTCGACACTGTCAACATTACTATAAAAGGAGATCTGGGACAAAATATTCCATTCACCAAAGGGAAAGTCACAGTGAAACTCTATTTTCGAAAACGATTACTCTAACCCTTTGTCAGTCATGTATCCTTTGTACCAAGGAGTCGCTCGACAGTGAGGACATGGTTTAGAAGATATGCTAAAATCAACCTTTCGTTCGGTGGCTCCCGTTTTTACACCGATGGTGACACGGGGATTGCACGCCTTGAAAGATGCCGCGTTGACGCAAGGTAAAGAATCTCTCCAAAATGTCATCATTGACAAACAAAACCCCAAAGAAGCTTTCTTGAGAGAAGGCAAAAATGTCTTGCTTCAAACGGGTAAAGACATTTTGGGCCGACGCGAAACTCCTATAAATGCCCAGGGCAATGCCGAGTCAGGCATTCCTGCTTCCATGACGCCACAGCATGGACAATGCAGAAAAAGACGACGAAAACACCACTTCGGAGGACTTCACACCCCTAGAGCAAGAAAGAATAAGAAAAGGAAAACCGTCCAAAAGTTAGATGTTTTTGATTATTAGAAAAGAAAATGATGCACCGAGGGTCGTGCTTTTGTTCCAAGTCAGAACTGGATCTGTTTGCCATGCCACCCACCATGATGACAATGCAAGAATCCCAATGGGTCGAATTTCATCCCGTCTCCTCTTTGACGGATTCAGCTCCCACTGAGTTTGAAATCAAAGGACAACCCGAAGATTACATCGATCTGAATAGCAGTTACTTGTACCTGAAACTGAAAGTGATCAAAACCGACAACACCAATCCGGGTGCCGATGCCAGAGTAGCTCCCGTCAACAATTTCATGCATTCCTTGTTCAGCGAAGTGGATTTGTACTTGAATAACAAACTGGTTAGCAATAGCATGGATACTTACTTACCCTTACCAAGCGTACCTAGAAAATCTCTTGACGTACGGAAAAGAGGCCAAGAACACTAATCTGGATGCTTGCGTGGTATGGAAACCTGACATAGCAGGTGAGGACACGTTTAACGACACAGCCCTGACAGCCGATGACAATCCTCGCAATGTGGGTTTTAACGACCGTCGAAAGAAAATCCTGCAAGGTCGTAGTTTAGAACTGTTGGATCGCTTGCATTTGGACATGTGGTTGCAAGACAAGTATTTGCTCAACGGAATGGATATTCGTCTGAGATTAAATCGCCAAGTATCCGATATGACGTATAGAAGTGAAATCGTTCACCATTGCTGCTGGTCTCCGATTGAAGCTCGAAGATCATCTCTTCCAAGGACAGTTACCCAAACGTTTAATCGTTGGCATCGTCAGTAATGCAGCCCTCAACGGAGCCCATGATCAAAATCCTTTCCAGTTTAAGCACTATAGAGTGTCCAAGATCGAAGTCAGTCGAGATTGAAAGACCTTGTGTACCAGTCCCTTCGAACCTAACTTTACCCAGAAGAATTACTTGAGATCGTACTTGTCCCTGTACGAAGCTATCGGACAACTAGGAACCAACACCAGTCACAGTATTTCGTACGAAGATTATGTATTAGGTTACACTTTGTGGGCCTTTGATTTCACTTTAGACCAAGGCAGCGACGAGGGACATTTCCACCCTATAAAATCAGGTCAACTACGTGTGGAGCTTCAGTTTGCAGAAGCTCTCACCGAGACGGTCAACGTCATCTTGTATGCCGAATTCGATAATACCATCGACATAAATAGTTTGAGAGAATTCATTCTAGACTATTAGAAACAATGGAAGAGACTTATCCCTCTTTGAACGGTAGAGAATCTTTGGAAATGGAATGGGAGGATAGCGTGAAAATAGAACCCCAAGACCAAGAAAAGAGGACGTAGTGGTCACGTCCAGATGGCCAGAACAAGAACAACATTTAGTGTCCTGCTTTGCCAAACACCTGGCGGATAACATTATGGAATTGAGTAAGAAAGATTGCTATGGATGTCAAAATGATCATCCCAGTCAAATTCAACACGATCAATGTTTGATGATGAGTCAAGAAGAAAAATTAGACGAGTAACTGGACGAAGCTTGGAGTCTCATCTCAGAAGAAACAGTGTTGCATGAGTGGTATAAAGGCTTGCGTGATCATTCCTGTCCACCATTGTCTACTCTAGTGATCTATCGCATCGAAGCTCTCTTAGCCCAGAGTTGGGAGACGAAGCGAAGAAACGGCTACTTGACAGAGCTTTTCAAGCAAAAGTCAGAATTGAATTGATGACTTATCATTACCTGTGAAACAAAAAAAAGGATACCTGGGAACTTTATTACCTTTTGAACAACAGTTTGTACACTGCTTCTTGGAATCCTGTCGTGTGCGCTAAAGATGAACTACCTCATCGCAAACCTCAAGACCATCAAGCTTATGTCATCAACACGGACGATAGTCATCTCCCAGGAACTCACTGGGTCGCCGTCTACTTCCCTCAAGAGGATTCTGTGGAGCATTTTGATTCGTATGGATAACTCCCTTTTATAAGACGACATCATCGACTTTATGAGAAGAAATGCCCAAACGACACGATGCAATAATGTGAAATTACAAGGCACAGATTCCATGGTGTGTGGACAATATTGTGTGTATTTTCTTCATCAACGCAGTCTTGGATATCCTTTAGAACATTTAGTGACTTATTTTGCTAGTAACTCTTGTAGAAACGACGAGAAAGTAGATCGATGGTTTTGTGACCATTATGGCTATCTTTTGTCTTTAGCTAAGAAACGTAGTGTACATCAATGGCCTCATGACTTAATTCAATGGAAATCTCACATGATTTCACAACGTTGTCAACCTTGTCTAAAATAGTTTGTTTAATATTATTGTTACTTGTTAATGGTTCATTGTTTGTTTGAATAAAAAATTTTGATTTTCTCTCTATCCCTCACCATGACATTTCTCTATCATAGCGTTCCGACTCAACAAAAACCCAGTAGGGATGTTTTCTATCGCCTCCGCGTTTGAAGCATATAAATCGAGGCAGTCTCTAGTCTGGCCATCCACTGTTGACTCGTCAACCTATGAACATGCCTTCCAGACTAGCTAAGCTGAACGAAGCTTACGTCAATTTACATCGTTTCAGGCTAAACCTGATACCGAAGCCTGAAGAGATAGAGAATGTCAGGATGCTAGCCATAGCCCAAGACCTATTAGAAGACGTTTTCAGAGAGGAAATCAAGAAAGAGCAAGAAGAATGGACAGAGAAGTACAGACTTCAGAAGCAGAGAGAACAGCAACAACAACAACAGCAGCAGCAAGAACCAGACAGAGGTTTTGTTGGCTATCGTGTGGACACCAAAGAGTTCTCCTTCTCTTTCCGCAGAAGCAGGCCGTATTGTATAGGAAAGCCTGCCACCAGACGGGGACGCAATATTAGACAGTAAAAAAAGATTGCCATCACTCCCCGTCAACAAAAACAGCCCTTTTTAGGGCTACCCCAATATTCTCGAAAAGACATACTAATTCAATTGCCAAAAAAATAAATTGTGTGTTTGTATGTTAAAACAAAAATAGAAGTGTGTCTATAAGCACTTCGTTTCTTTTGTCACTAAAAAAATCCACCCTTTGTTTCTCTGTCTTGTCGAATCGTACATGTCTGTGTTTGTAAGTAAAATAGTCAACGTGAGTGTTTCTTTTAGGTCTGCGCGTTTGATGTGATGGTAAGTTTTGGTGTTAGGGGATGTTTTCCTTCACGTCCGTGCTTCAAGTACATAAAGCAACGCGATCGTCAGTCGAGCTACCCATCGTTGACATATCAACACTGAAGATGAGTAGTAGAATCGCAAAACTTTTAGAACTTCAGCTGTACCTGGAATATGCCAGACGCCTCCTGGACGAGCTGGCCATGGAGGCTATTGCAGAAGAAGCCAGGATAGAGGAGGAGGAAAAGAAGAAAAAGAAAAAGGAGGAGAAGGAAAAGAAGCAAGGGATCCAGCCTCACCTCATCCTACGACCTGTGTGTGAGGTCAAGCCTGAGGTGAGGACACCAACGCCTCAAGAGCCAATACTTCCACAATAAAGACTGCCACAGCCGCTACCACCAGTACCAAGAACCGCTGTCCCCCAGGCAGAAAACTGGGAGCAGGAAGCATTGGAGGAATTGGAGAGACAGCGGCAAGAGTGGGAGCCACAGAGACTACATCCCCGTGTGTGGCATAGAAGAAGAAGACAGAGGGAACAACAAGTGTTCACTATCCCTCAAACTGAAAACTGGGATGATGAGGCCACTCAAGCCCCGTCTGCGCTTGGAATCATACGCACTACTTGGGAGAATGACTGAAGCAGACGTTGTGTCTGTGAAGCCAGACCTGGGAGGTGTAAACATTAGCCAGGTGCATCTGAAGTTAGAAAAACAGCCCTTCTCAGGGCTAACCAGATCTCTAGAAAAGAGACACTATTCAATTTGCCAATTTGTGTGAATGTAGAATAGTGTGACTATAAACACTCACTCGTTTACTGATGTGTGTGTGTGTGTTATGCGTTCGCGTACGTTTGTGTGGATTGTATAAATGGTGTGTTTTATGCATTCTCCATCGTTTGTGTGGATAGTATATACGGTGTGTTTTATGCTTTCGCGTCCGTTTGTGTGGATAGTAGGTATGGTGTGTTTTATGCTTTGGCGTTCCTTTGTGTGAATAGTATATATGGTATGTTGAATGCATTCTCGTCCGTTTGTGTGGATAGTAGGTATGGTGTGTTTTATGCATTCTTGTCCATTTGTGTGGATAGTATATTCGGTGTGTTTTATGCTTTCGCGTACGTTTGTGTGGATAGTAGGTATGGTGTGTTTTATGCATTCTCGTCTGTTTGTGTGGATAGTATATATGCTGTGTTTTATGCTTTCGCGCTCGTTTGTGTGGATAGTAGGTATGGTGTGTTTGATCATTCTCGTCCGTTTGTGTAGGTAGTGCGTATGGTATGTTTATTGCATTATCGTTCGATTGTGTGGATAGTATATATGGTGTGTCTTATGCTTTCTCGTCCGTTTGTGTGGATATTAGGTATGGTGTGTTTCATGCATTATCGTTCGTTTGTGTGGATAGTATATATGGTGTGATTTATGCTTTCGCGTCCGTTTGTGTGGATAGTAGATATGATGTATTTTATGCGTTCTCGTCCGTTTGTGTGGATAGTAGATATTTTATGTTTTTTTGTTCTCTTCCCGTCTGTGTGGATAGTATATATGGTGTGTTTTTTGCATTCTCGTACGTTTGTGTGGATAGTATATAATATGTAAAGTGAGTGTAAGGGATGTTTTCCTTCAAGTTCGTACTTGAAGTATATAAAACCATAGCGTTCGTCATTCGAGTTACGTTACATACTCATTCATTCAGCAGCAGAGCAGCAAGACGGAAGTACTATTGGAACTAGCAATGGAACAACTAATTCCCGCCCAGGACCTGAGTGCGATAAAAGGACTTGGTCTTTTGGTCGCCTCGGAGTGGAGCCTGATTGCATAGCAGAACAGAACAACTCTGCTGTTATTATGAGAGAAAATAGAAGCAACAAGACATATTCCTAGGAATCGACGCAGAGGAGGAAAATGGCGCCAACTGAGGGAGCAACCATTGCTGACCCAGTCAGGGAGCAGTCCTCAACGCGCGATTCATCAAGAAAAAAATCCTCAGCAGGAGATTGAGCCACTCCAGCAAACTTCTTCAGCTGAAGCGGAAGAAGTAACGATGGCCAGGTCTTCAATCATTTCTGCCCAGGCAAAACCAGACACGCTCTGAAGAAACAAAAGGCACAGGGAACGTTTGCCAGAGTAGCGGCCTTTACTTCTGTCGCCACAGCTTCACCACCTTGGCAGAGAGTTCAGCGTGAAATAGAATCCACTGTAGAAACAGACCTACAAATGTCCTCATTTAGTGAGGAAGAAGTAGAGGAAGAAGTAGCAGAGGTAGAAGAAGAGGGAGAGACTGATGAAGAGGAGCCCTACATGCGTCAGCTGTTGGATATGGGACTGAGGCCGGCGATTGATGATACAAAAAAGCAGGTATCTACATCAGCGCTGTGAAATATTTCGCCTGGCGAATCCTCAACAATTACAGACCCAGACCACAACAATGGCACTTCGGAGTCAGGGTACTCTCCCAATTTTACCAACACGCCTACCACACCTACCCTCTAATGGATCTGATTGATGCAGCGAGATATCTAACAACCTTGCACGGCTACAAAGAATTCCCTGAAAGCACCGGACAAGATACACGCACGGCGAGAAAAGTAAAAGAGGCTGAAGATCGCCGGAGAACCTTTGAGTAGCCTGCCAAACACCCCTCTTTAGGGCTTACAAAATTGCTTCTTCTTAAGTGGGATTCCATTTTGGCTAGGAATTCTAGTTATAACAATCCATGATTCGGATCTGATCCTTTGGACCACCAGTCTAAATTCCAACCGCATATCTAATATTGACTCAACTAATTTGTGTCGCATAGACATATTTGTAGTTACAAACTGTTAAGGAATCATATGTATGTACACTATGTACTAGACAAATTTGATTGATAGGTGTTAGGAAAATTTAAAAATTTAATAGAGTTGGCTAATTGCAGAGGTGGCTAACACATTATTAATACTAAGGCTGTCCATTAGCACAACTGGACTGAATTCGAAATAAGTAAAGACGGGCATTTTTGGGAGTAGACAACATCCATTGCTTCCAGCGCACCGACTGCCGAGACCCTCTCCTCCTTTCCAGACCAGACCAGACTCGGACTTCCGTACATGGACGGGATGAGGAACGATTTCCATCCGTTTAAACACCAGGTGCCCGAATGAGACGTCATAGTTGCCGACCAATGACGACGGACGTCTCATAACTGCTTAGCTGACACCCAGTGGTAAATACAGACTGCAACTATGCTTGATTGTGTGTGGGTTCCAATCCCTCTCAAGCAATTGCCCCTAGCTGGTGAAATGGCTGCATCAATACACAGTCGTCACAAGCTTGCATAGAAGAAACATCTTGGGTACATTTAACAGCCCTCTTTGAGTGCATTAAAGTCTGGAGGATGAGGCACTTATCCCTTCCCCCAGGAATATTTAATAGTCCGCCATGCGGACATTAAACCATCGTACATGCCCATTTTGGACGCACACGATGTAAATTCAAATGAACAGAACATTCGCGCCATTCTACACAGAATGCAACATGGCAAGTAACTGGGAGAGAATGATTAGATTGCAGAAGGTGGTGGACACGTTAAGTATGGTGGAGGAGATGCTAGTCCGAATGCAGTTTGGGGCTAATAGCCCGCACAGATTGGCTATCGAAATAAACAATTTGAAGAGAAGTAAAGACATTTTAAATGAAATGATTAGGATTGAAAAGGACGAAAAGGAAGATATAGAAGACAAAAGGAGGATGAGGGAGTGGAACGAAAAGATAGAAAAGGAAGAAGAAAATGAAGAAATGAAGAAGGAGGAGAAAGCGAAGGAGAAGGAAAAAAAGGAAGAGAAGGAAAAGAATGAGAAGAAGACAAAAAGTGGAGGTCAAAAAAGTGTAGGACAGAAAAAAAGAAGTTGGTGGAGGAAAAGAAGAACTTAGAAGAAGACAAAGAAGAAGAAATCCAAAGGCCATTTTCAGGGCCACTTCATATGCCTCGAAAAGATATTGATTCTTTCTTGACTATATATGTGTTATCTATGTGTTGTCTATGTCTCTGTCTCTCTATTGTATTTGTCCCTCCCTAGAGTAGCTGCGCGTATTCAGGTCAGCCACTTGCTACATTGTTGCAAGTGTCCAGTACCGTGAAGTCATCCTACCTGTTCCATTCAAATTGTTCCTATACAAAATTCCCATTGTCCCGATAGTGTCCCAGGGTGATATTTTGTCCCTATAAATCTTGTCCCCATAGTACAAAGTAGGGTCCCGTAACGCTAATTCCCATTGTGCCTATGGTATCCCAATTTACTACTATCATGATATGTTTTAATATTAGTACAGAAACTATATATTTAGTTATATTTTCATAATTTATGTGAGAACCTGACCTAAGTGATAAATGATACATTGTTACATCTAATGCAGTCTTCTACACAATTAACTTTGACAAATGTTATAGTCCATATTTTCGCTTTGTTCCTCAACGTGGCCACTTTACGATAAAATAATACACATTTTCAAGGATAGTATAAATCTCCTACAAAAAACGAATAAACTTATATGAATTCCATCCTTATATTTGAATCTTTAAGCATTTTAAACAGTGACGTTTATGATTGAAGTCAATGCGATTGAAAGATAAATTATACTTAAAGCCTCTTGCGGCAAACTATTATTACAATTTACGACATTTGAAATCATGTAGTGCATGTTATGTCCTACTTTCCTTTTTCTTTGGCTTTACATGCTATTCATAATTGTTCGTGTGTACTAATTTAAACAAAAGTTTAGATTTTTTACACGAAAATAAATTTACCCCCATCCTCCGTTGTTTTGCGATAGATTTTTGACAAAGAATTAAAAATAATGTGGACTGAACACAAACAGCAATAATAAAATTTCAGAGAAAATGTCATCTACAAAATTTATTGCATATGTAAAAACTCTTAAAGGTGTTTTATGTTTAATATATTCATATTTGCATTCATTAATTCATGTACATTTCTAACATGTGTATTATTTCTTGATTCAATAAATGCAATAAATACAAGAGGTCGCACATATGTATTTAAGGCAAACGGATTAGAAAAAGTTTTTCTACTTGCCAGTCCATCTACATCACAAACCTAATTAAGTGAGCATACAGGCGAGAGTTATGAACATTAAATATAGGTGACGTATGTAACGTAATGAAATGAGCGTGATGCAGAAAAAGTGTGTATATTTCCTTAAATACCCATTTACCAAACGTGTGTGGCTGTCAAAGATGCAAATATCACATATAAATATTTTCACTGATTTCTCTTTCATGAACTCTTTTGAAAATTAACAACTACTATTGTAAACGAAATGCCAAATCGAGTATACTTAAAGGCGACTCGTGCATTTTAGGTTAGCAAACAAACAGGTATAACAAGTTCTTTCAACACATTGATTTTATAGCATCTTAAAATAGTATGAATTTAACTAAGACTTTTAAATATAGAGCAGAGATAAAATCCCGACTTACAAATGAATTGGTTAAAATATTACGCCAAGAAAGTGTAAACCTTCATAAATTTAAAAGAAAATTGATAGGGTAAGACACAATTCTGTAAACTGTTTACTCTGTAATTTTTGTTTACACAAACACACCTGTGCGATTGGTGAAGTTATTAAAAAAAACACTCTACAAGAAAGATTGAACTATCGGCTTTACGTTGGTTGGTTCGAAGACGGAGTACGGTTTGAATGACAAAGATTAACAAATATGTTCATCAATGTCTTTTATCCTTTGACACATATGTCATCATGAGTTAAAAAGACTGATTATATATACGTCAAAAGGTGGCCTTTGCAATGCATCGGAATATCGAAGATACCTTCACAGTATGACTAATGTTCGAACTCTATCCAATATTGTACACGGATTCGGTGGCCTATGATAGTCAACAAGTGTTTGCTCCGTAAGCAAAAGGCGCTAAGTAACATCTGTCCCTTGATTGAATCCAAACTATGCTGAGCCTTGTCGCTATTGTTATGATCCGACAAGTATAAACTTCCTAGGTCATAAACAAGTTTACATACAAAAGCACAGAGGTCAATGCCGGATAAAATTTCAGATGCACCGTAGCTGTTAGATTTTGTATATAGATAACGAATACAGATCTATGTCATATGACAAACAATAGTTCTTTCAACAGAATGATAAAGTGGAAGGGTACTGATAAATCTGCAAAGAATATAAGAGATAGTTTGAATCTATCTCTATCCACAGACTCAAATGACATGCAAAGCCTTTGCGCCTTAAATTTATCAAAGTCGCCCCCTCTCTCAAACAATTATGAGGACATGTTCGTTGTATATGGAAAATATAAATTAATCAGTGCAAATTCTAAAAGCAGCCCATGCTTGTACATGGAAAATATAAATTAATCAGGGGAAATTCTAAAAACAGCCCAAGCCCTAACTCGAAGTACAATACAAGGTCTACATGAACATCCTCAGTCAATAGAACAGTTTACTAGCATGCGTAGAATTTACGAATTTAAACACTAAACATTACTCATGCTAACGTTTATCTTTAAAAAAAAACCGGTACAATGCAAAGGTCACTCTCACATATATATATATATATATATATATATATATATATATATATAAGTATATATATATATATATATATATATATATATATGCTATATATATATATATATATATATATATCTGTGTGTGTATGTGTGTGATAGTCATTGATTTATCCTCCTTTTCATCAATAACAATCAGTCTTTTTAATGGATGTTGACGGATGTGTCCAGAGATAAAAGACCGTTATGAGTATAAAAGTATATCCCTGTCAACCATGTAGTACTCCGTCTTCTAACCGAGTCCGACAATTCGATCTTTCTGTAAGAGTTTTTAATAACGTCAACAATCGCACAGGTGAGTGCTATTATTGGACATTATTCGAAACACGTACAGGTGAACAACGTACAAGATATTACCTAGCAATACTTTGTTTCTGATGAAATAATGCAGTTTTATATTCTTAACTGTTAATACTCGATTTATAACACTCCTGCTTTAAATTCATACTATTTAGATATGCTATTACATAAATCTGTTCAAACAACATGGTATACATTTTTGTTAGCTAATCTAAAATATACCTGTCGACCTTAACCATGGCTGATTAGATATTTATGTAGAACAGAATTTAGGAGGAAATTTGTAATCTCAGTGGAATTCACTTAAGAGTCAATCGCCATCATCTTTGATATATAAATATACAAGTGTAGTATGCCAGTATCTTTGGAAATATTCTCTATCTTTATTCCTTTCATTTAATGATTATATTTACGTCACTCAAGGTCACATCTTTGCACGAAACTTGCCTGAAAGCTAATTAATTAATTAATTACATAAGTAAGTAAGTACTAAATTAATTAATAAATTAATTTATTAATTAATTAATTAAAATAATAATTCAGTAATTAGTTAATCAGTATAATTACTAAGTTTATAGCGGTGAATGTTTGCTAAAACGTTTGAAAGAATATTTGGCATAATAGTTGTTATTTTGTTATTTTTACTGATTCAATTGTCACCGGATAACATGGAAGACAGTATGTATATACGTACCAGTTGGTCTGACTAGATGCATCCACAAAATGTATCCTTTGTGACGTCATAATGTTTACCAATACATTATAAATGTGACGTTTGAATTAAGGGAGAAGAGCTTAACCACAGACAGCAGCATATTCAAAGTTCAATAAAATATGAAAAGTTTTCAAAATACAACAATAATTCAGTATTTTTTTCAGGTAAAAGACACAGAAGTTTGTAAATTCACGATGAGTTGCAAATTTACTTTGGAGTTGTTCATATCATCTTGAATGTTTACCAACAGATCTGAAATCCTAATGAAGACATTGTTTATGTTTTCTCAAGCTACAGTTTTTAAATCGATGTAGCACATCCTGGCTCTTTTTTCATTCCTACCAAGCGTAGAAAATTGCCCACATATCTACGTGCAAATCCAATACACGACGCAAAATTATAATCAACATGGAACTTATAGTTTGACATCTGTTTTTTGCAGACCAAAATGAAGGTTGCATTAGTCTTTCTAGCCTGCATAGTAGGTGCTGCCATCGCCACATATCCATTTGGATATGGTGGCTATGGAGGCTACGGTGGTTACGGCGGCTACGGCGGACATGGGCTTTATGGTGGATACGGTGGTGGATATGGTGGATATGGCGGATATGGCTATCCTTGGGGAGGATTCGGTGGTTTTGGTGGATTCGGTGGGGGTTTAGGGGGATACAGCTTCGGCAGACGCTGGGGAAAGTAAGGACTAAAATTCTACATTCTGTATATACTTATGTATCCAGTCGTTTAATTCCTTGTGAGACAATTACCTTCCCGGATTATTTAGGCCATACTAATTTTTTCGTTACATTTCCTAAAGATTCTTGGTACTCGTACTTAATAACTTCCCATACAAAATATGAAATTCGGAAGAATTATCCAAAGATTCTTCAAAAAACATATATATTTAGTGAGAAAGAACACACACTTATTCATGGTAAGGGGAGCTTCTTGTGTACTTACCTCAAAAAGTTATCCAACATTTTTTTTTCTTTACTTCACCCAACCGTAAGAACCTATACAAAATTAGCTAGGGAAACAAACGTCGTTTACAATGTGGCTTTTGGAATCTGTTCGTTTGTTTGGTTTGGGTTATTGCTTTTTTGCATTTTCTTTTCTACCTTTTTTTAAGTAAAAGTATACGTAACGTGCTACACAATGACACGAGATCCGGTGTTTGATACAGATTAATAAAAACTTTATCTGCAATAACTGTTATGATAACATTCCAATTATAACATTGTGAAATCACTTAATCGTTTGAATTGCATGTACTACCAACATAATATCTGAAAACACCCAATTAAATTTTAAAAACGTTTAAGTTCTATACTATCAAATAATTTCAATTGTGTTCGTAGCTGAAACGTGTCTTCCCCATTCTAAAAAAAAGCCTACCTTTAAAGTACTCACTCGATTATTTTTCAAGATCCACAATATTTATATATCTATAAAATGTAGTATTTGTATCTAACCAATCATAGCAAAGTGACTTTAAAAAAAAAAACAAGCATATCTTTATTTTACAGATATTAAGAAAAATATATGTACCCGACGAATTGGTCTCACTGGAACGAAATCTCAACTTCCACTTGAATCATCGTTATAGCTGTATTCGTTTATAAAACCTCAATAAAACTCTTTTGCAGAAAAGAATAAAAGTTATTTTTCTGTTTTGCACTCATACACTTAATCTCTCTCTCTCTCTCTCTCTCTCTCTCTCTCTCTCTCTCTCTCTCTCTCTCTCTCTCTCTCTCTCTCTCTCTCTCTCTCTCTCTCTCTCTCCATACTAGACAAATTATCAATTGCACTTCGGTATCCAAATTCATTGCGGTTTGTGGTTATGTATGAGGAGATCTTCTCTCTGCCAGATTCTTACATTGTTGTCTTCAACCTTAGCTATCGTTATTGAAAGGGATTAGGCATTCTCCTATTCTGATGACTACCGGCACAACAACACATGAAGATTATTTAGTGCTAAGGCAATTGGATTAAAGTGCCTTGCACATTGTCAGTTCAAGGTAGCCTACGTACGTTGATCCCATGATAGGATTAACACACTCACTTTCCGGGTCACTGGACCGGCACGGTAATTAACGACACACCCAGGTTGCCTATATTTTAATAATATATTTATTTGCTTATTTCCTTATTTATCGGCATCTTCTTCACTATTATAATAATAATATTATTATTATTATTATTATTATTATTATTATTATTATTATTATTATTATTATTATTGACTTTTGATTTTGTTTATTTTTCCCAATGGCTCGTATAATAACGTCTGAATATTTTATTTGTTCAGGACGTTACGCACTCTGACTGTTCTACGTATTGCGCTATCTAAACCAACATTTCTCTATTAACATAAATGCTATTGTTAGAAATGGTATACATAAATTAACTAAATGAATGGTGTCAAATAATATTGTGATCACCATCAATATCATCAACACAAGTCCCCATCTTATTTTTCCACGATAAACATATATGTAATTATTCAAGTTTACAAAATAAAAGTTATTATGGAGCTAGACGTCTTTCTTATATCGGGAGTATTTGTAACGCATCAGTGTAATAAAGAACCAGGTTAGATCACTTACAGGAAGGATAACATATATGTTTGCAGTTATCAAAACTCGCAAACTCATTTTTCATCTTCGTCCTACATCCATATTTTGCGACCGATTAGGAATCGTACCTATCTGAAATTTTTAAAGTCTGCAATGGGTATGCTATCATATAATTCACCCATAATACAACTAATGTCACAAAAGAGTGATACCCCTCTCAATGTTGTTATTCAATGATTTCCAGACGTGTGGTGATTCAGAGGTTTTGTGACAACAGACTGGAGTTTGGGTGAACATCAAGTTTCTTAAATATGGACATTAAAACTCCATCTTAATTTGTTCGATAACACCTAATAATATCACAATAATAAAAAAGATATCAACGAAATATACGTTAAAGCGAATGGATCTAAAACTTAAGTGTGCAAAAGAGATTGCACAATATCTGCTGACGACGTAAGTGAAGTGTTGCAGATGTAGTAATCAGACAATTTCATTCAGATATTGTACTTGCAATGCAGAATATTCTTCAAGTCTTATCTAAGTAGCAATTGTTCCTTTCCTTTGCACTGGCGAATACCTTACCAAGGCCAAAATAAAACGTTGGGAAACTCTAACAGTTCATATGATATAGAATTCTCAAACTCTCAGTGCATTTAAAATCTCTTATGACATCGTTTCCTAAAATTCGGAGCATTGCGAAATGCGGCGTGAATATTCGGAATGAGATTAAAGGCCTTATAGGTGTGCATTGAATAGATATAAGCCACTTGAACTCCAGACCATCTGTATTGTGAAACAACGAATACTCTTCAATTTTCTTAGAGTTTTTCATTGCCTTTAAGAATATTTTCCTCTGTTTCATATGTAATTCATTTTCTATCGCTTGACTGGTCTGAATATTCAATTTTCTACACATGTTGAATGTCCTTTGATAATTATTAGCAGTTTCGGGTTTAAATTTAATCTGGTTTGACTACTGCAAAACTTTTGACTCTTCTTGTTGTGTTATTTCTAAATAGTCGTCCTATGCTTAAAATGTTCACAAACATTGATTTGGAAGGATTACTTCCCATGTGGACAAGCTGTGCCTGATATTAACCTTTGATGGTCTCATGCCCAATGTTTCACCACCCATCTCTGTTTAATTAAACTTTATCTAATTTAAAGCAAGCAAACTTTTCCACTTGTTTCGTGTAACTTAAACAGAAATAAAATAGAAAATTCGAAGATAAGTATTCAATTATGCAATGAATGACACA
The DNA here is from genome assembly GCA_016617855.1 of Megalonaias nervosa. Lineage (NCBI taxonomy): Eukaryota > Metazoa > Mollusca > Bivalvia > Unionida > Unionidae > Megalonaias > Megalonaias nervosa. The sequence goes on from JAECUM010037186.1 coordinate 35,933, forward strand.
GAGACAATTGTTCTGTGTATACTGGCTTATGCAAAAGATTAATAGATGCCCTGGCATTCGTAACTACTACATCTAGTTTTGGGTGAGCTTTTCTCAGTGGACAGGTTATCAATGCAGTTAGCACCTTTTGAAAATAAAATAAAGTTTTACTTTTTACTATTACGATATTCTTTAACTTTCTACCCAGGAATGGGAATTATGGAATGACTACGTATGATTATATTCTTTATAACAATGAACTTTCTATAGTTTAAAATTTATCAAATAATTTTGATAACGTATACAAGATCATAATAATAATACATAAAGAATTAATTTTGCACCTCAATGCTAAATGTCCCAAACTATTCAAATTTATCATAAAATTCTTGCGAAGCAATTAAGCATGTGCAGTGCCGAATATGTAAATGTTTGTAAAGACACGCATTACTATACTGATACAGTTAATTATTTATAAGTAAAGAAGAATTATGGTAAAAATTCATATATCAATTCTGTGAAAAAGTTAGTTTTGAATCTAGATTTGTCTGTCTATCCGTTGACAGTGTCGGTATAATATTTTAAAATGACTCAATGACAAAAAAAAACTGTTCTCACCAGGATCCTTTATCTTTTCCTTTATTTTAATGCAAAAACATAAAGAGATTCTCAAATACCAGGATATATTAACTTTTTAATTATGTAGGCAGCATATATAGACGTAATGATATCCGTTCAGGGAGCTTATGTCATTTTATACTGTGTATAGAGAAGGCGGCTATTCTATTAGAGCACCACTAAAGGTAGATAAACATTTACAAGAATGCCTGAAAATATGGACATATAATATCAACTTTCATTACAAACACATTTAAAAGGGATACAATAAAGAATATATGCTAGCAATTGTGATTATTTAATACACTTATGAGGCGTACGGTGCACACACTGATTCGATCTTTTTCCATTGGAAAACATTTTCAGATCTTTTTCAACTTTAAAATAGTAATAACTCAGATACGTTTAGCCTAAAACAAATGCAAATCTCTAACAACTATTTAAATGATGGAAAAACAAACCATTCAAGCAATGCATAACAAAATAAGAACACACAAAAGAGATGAAATATATGTATCTATGCTATGGAGTAATGCTAGGAAACACGGATTTAAAATCCCTTAGAGAAGGAGAGTATACACTCAAATTAAATATATATAACGATCCATGATTGGAAATAGTTTAACCCTATAAAATGAAATCTAAGCCAGTACGTCCCTTCCAAAGTAAAATATCACCTCCATTCATTTATTCTTTCAGAACTCGTTCAGTGATTGTGTGGGATCGGGAGGAGACACTTCATAAAACTGATAACTTCCTCAGTGTCAATTTAATAGGCATACGCACACGCAAAAATGTTTCCTGGTCAGAAAATATATTTACACTGGTGAAATTGGAACTGTCAATTTCTATCATTACACGAATGAGAACATGCATGATAGGGTAACTGATTATAATGTGGCTTCAGTATTTAAGTTATATCTAGTCAGTCTTTTGCATGATAATGTGTTCTTGTACACAAACAAACTGGGATCATATGCACAGCTCGAAACGATTGAACTCAAACAATTCAGAATGGAGAAGTCGTACGAAATCTATAGCCAAATTGATTGCAGGGAAACGCACATAACATTCTTCTTAATCCCCTCCACAAAGAGAAAAACTACTTTCGGCCTTACATATAAACACAGAAAGGGTGACTTTTATCCATGATCTTGAGCACACATTGCATATACTGGTGTGTATTAATAACGTTTAATGACATCAGCACAATTCTGGAAAGATGGTGCCATGGAACAGATTGGTTCCGGACATAGTAAAGCCAAAAGACCTCCCTCAAGTCTACATAAAGCTAACCTCCTCCATCCTCAAATCAGTTCGCACGACGAGACAAAGCATGCATGCAACCTGTTTCAAGCCTCGCATCGCAAAAAAACATATAGCAAAGTTAGCAAACCAACGAGCAAATTCCTTAAAATACAACGTCTTTCCCCCTCCAACCCACACACCAATAAACCGCGCCCATTCAAAACTCTTGCAATGTGTGGTGGGAGGCGAAAGATCTATTTTATACTCCTAAGAATTGTATTTTGGAATAAGAGCTAGAAAGAAATCAATTGTCCCTTCAATGTTGCCAAACATACAAGTCGTTATTGACTGCAGAAAAGAGTAATCGAGGGTTTTACTTCGTAGCGTGTAAACGATCGGCCTCAAAAGGATCAAATATCAGCAGAACACAAGTGGATATATGAATCATAACAATAAAAAAGAACAGTCGCATCAATAGGAAATCGAAAATACATCAACAATGAATACTTCTGTAAGGTAAATTTTAAAGGTCGAATGGAAAACACTTTGGACATTTATTTCTAAAAATATTCAAAAACTTTTATTCCTGTAGAATCATATGCTTTTCTCAGATAAAATAACTTAGGATATTTAAACGTCGATTTTGCTCAGGTACATTAGAAAACATCCATTGTTGTGAAGCTCGACTTTCCAACTTTAAACTGTGTTTAGCCTCGTGATAAGAATGGGTGTCGAAACGACCGTACTTGTAAATACAGAACGTCATGTAATGTGCGAGATCATCGCGTACCCTGTTCTGCTACTTGTGAGTAGAAGCGAACAGTTCATTATGCAGTGGTGCATCTTAGTTCACGATAATTTCAATTTAGAATGCATTATGTTCCGGCAAATACAATACTACAAGTGTGTTCTTCCACTTCTAAGGTTTATATGATGTGGTATTGAAAATGTCCAAAGAACGATCACATGCAAACTCGTAAGCAGAGAGGACCACAAAATGACTAAAGTGATTTCTAGATGTCCGAAGAGAATCTATATTTGCTATTTTGAACATGCTTGACTGTGAGGCGTCAAGTACAGGAACAAGTCGGGGTTTGAACAACCATGAATGGTCTGTTTATATATTCTTACAGCATTGTATATGTAAGCATCTTGTTATATGTTAAAGAAATTAAACTTTCGTTCTCTCCTTCTCTAGGACCGCCCCGGTGGCCTAGTAGTTAGAGCGTTCGCCTCGGACGCGGGAGGTAGCGGGTTCGAATCCCGGCCAAGTCATAGCAAAGACTTGTAAAAATGATACTAACAGCTGCCTCACTCGACACTCAGCATTAATAGGATAGTATTAGGACTGGTCAGCCTGGTGTCAGGATAATGTGACTGGGTGGGACATCATGCTACATATCTGCGGCATGACCCCACAGTGTCAGACATCACAAACTGTCCCACTGCAGACATCGTAACGATATGACTAAAAAATGTGAAAACTACTTTAAAAAACCAAATCACACACACAAACTCACACACACACACACACACACACACGCACACACACAAATACACATACACGTATCAACACACATAAACGCACGGACATTAATAAATGCAGATTTATTTCAGACAATATCAATGTTTCCATATAGTTTTCCCAAACTATTTAAAAGTAGTTTTTATTCATCCTGAAAGAATCTTGCGTGCTTTTATTACGTGTTCTTTCCTTGTATAAGAATATGCATGTTTGTTATAACTATTCCATTAAAGCTCACAAAACTCTAGTACCGTTTCTCAAATGATTTAAGAAATATCATCTCTCCGTCGCAATCATGCAACTGAGCTATGGTAAAAAAATCTCGGGCACATATTCATGCTTGCTATGGTACCTATTCATGGTTGTTAGGGTACTTATTCATGGTTGCTATGGTATCTTTTCATAGTTGCACGGATAGCTAAGAAAGCATTTTTTAGGGGTACCTACTCATAGTCGATATATTACCTATTATTGGATGCCATGGTACCTAATCAAGTATGCAAGGGATCCTATTCATTGTTGCTAGGGTACATATTTTATGTTCGTAGGATACCTATTCAAGGATACTCGTGCACTTAATCAAGGTTGCTAGGGTACCTATTTATGGTTGCTAGGGTACCTAACCATGTTTGCTAGGGTACCTATTCAAAAGGTTTTGCTTTGGTGCCCATTCATTGTTGCTATTTAATCTATTCGGGGCTGCTAGGATACATATTCAAAACTTTTTGCTAGGGCACCTATGGTGCCTATTTATGGTTGCTACGGTACCTATTGATATCTGATAGGATAGCTAGGCAAAGGTTTTGCTATGGTACCTGTTAACAGTTGTTGCAGAATCTATTCATGTCTCCTAGAGTGTCTATTCAAACGTATTTGTTAGGGTAGCTTTCAACATCTTCCTTTTAGGGTACCTATTCAAGTTTTTATGGTACCTATTCATTGTTGTTAGGGTATTTGTTCATATTTGCTAGGGTAGCTATTTAAAACAATTTCTAAGGCTACTATTTATGGTTCCTATGGTACCTATTGTCGTTGCTAGGGTACCAATTCATGTTTGTTTGGGTACTTATTCATGGCTGTTAGGGCACCTGTTCAAAACGTATCTATTGTGCATATTTTTGGTTGCTTGGGTACGTATTCATTTTTGCAAGGATACCAATCTAAGGTTTCTGGGATACCTATTCATCGTTCCTAGGGTACTTATACATTTTTCCTAGGGTAACTATGTAATACTTTGGTTAAGGTGCCTATTCATGGTTTCTAGGGTGTCTATTCGTGGCTGCTACGGTAAATATTCAAAGCTTGTTGCTAGTGTCCCTATTCATAGTTGTTAGGGCACTTATTCAAGGTTGTTAGGGTACCTAGTCCATGTTGCTAAGTTGCCTACTGAAAACGTTTTTTGGGTACCTATTCATGGTTGTTAGAGTACCTTTTATGTGTTGCTATGGTACCCATTCAAAGTTCTTAGTGTTCCTATTGATGGGTGTTAGGGTACCTACTCATTGCTGCAAGGTCTCTATGGCACCTGTTCATGGTTGCTAGGGAACCTGTTCATATTTGCTATCGCAGCTAATAAAAACTTTTTTCTAGGGTACCTATTCATGGTTGCTAGAGTACCGTTTATTGTTGCTAGGGTACCTAGTAGTGCATAACATACCCATGGTAAATTTGAAATTTCCTCTTATAAGGAAAAATTCCTCTAATATTATGAAACATTAAGTAGAAGCAGGTGGCAGAAATGTAGAGTTATGATCTGCGCAAGACGAAATTAAAACTAAAATTAAATCAAGTATCCACACTGGACAATATTTAAGTGTTGGTTCCTTAGAGTTAAAAACCGAAGGAGTTACATATTGGTATGATATTCTCACGGAATCCAATTCGTATCCGAGGTACGTCATGGCTGTTGACGGGGTAAATGTTTTATCCGCAGCCATAGGAATGCCTATGTCGGCACATACAGTCAGGAAGTGGTCAAGCTTATGCTGGCATTAGACACGAGTTGAATCTAGTATCATAAAGTCGTCCAAAATATGTGTCATGCGTGTTATAGATAACTTTGTGTTCGCTATCCATTGAAGGGAATTGCTAAATGTCTCAAATATCTGGCAACTGGAACTACAACCCATTGGTAAGCATCTGTCAAAATAGTACCTGTTCCGCCACAAAAAGCCGAAGCAATGATATTGCATGGGACAAATAGGAAGAATACGGAAAGCATTTCATATGTCTGTTTTGTCCCTAAAACACACCCTACCCAGCTGTTTTATACATGTGATGGCATTATCAATGCCTTCGTAGTATACTGCTGATTGTTGAGTTGGAATTCCATCGTTAACCGAATCGCCCGGTGGGAAGGAAAGGTGATGAATTAGTCTGAAAAACCCAGGAGTTTTCTTTTCGACTAGACCCAAAGGCGAAATGTGTAAATTGGGAAATAGTTTTGTACGAAAAGTCCCTGCAAAGCGACCCGCTGCCAATTCTTTCTGTATCTTTCCTTCAGTAATTTGGGTATTAGTTTTAGCCGGTTTCAGATCCTTACATACTTGTGTTTGCAATGTCCCCCTATACCCAACATGGAAACCTGTTCAAAAACCTAAAAGCAGGTATTCCGTTGTGACAGGATCAAAATCGTGGAGCCAATATTGCAAGCGGTAAATTTTCACCGGTGTAGGCAAAAGGTCAGCACTATTTGCCGACAGCCTTCTTGATGTTTGGGTTAGTGTTTCGAGGTTGGTCTGATCGTTGGAAACGAAACAACTGGTTGTTAGGTTGCTGCGGTTGTTTGCTGTATTGTGGGAGTACCTTAAAGTGGTGAGTAATTGGTTTGGGGCAGCGAACGAATGAATGTCCCCCTAAACAATTGAAGCATTTGTGCTGAAAATTGCATGAAAAACCCGATGAACAGCCACCGTTTGTGTGGTACATAAAACAAACTCCCTTCGGATAATTTGTCTTTGTACTTTGTGAGGGATTGGTATGTGTGTAGCTGTTATGACACGACTCTAGCACAGCCTTCATGTAGAGTTCTAGATGTGTGGTACCCCATTTAGCTTCCCCCTTTGCAACCTATTGTCGAATGTTGTGATCATAGTACCTCCAATCGGCGCGTCTCTCCTCCAGTTTAAGGACAGTTTCCATATGGTGGGGAAGGGAGGTACTAAGCAGGGGATGCTTCTCACATAAGACACTAGTGAACCTGCTCCAAGCAAGAATCCACTGTCCGAATGTGAGTTGGATGTTCCTAACGTTTGGGACAATGCTAAGTTCAGGGACAGTACTGTGCGTATGTAATTGAACTTTGAAACCCGCATCCTGTGCGTTATTCAGGAGGGTATAAAAATAAATGTATGAGCCCGCCCATATGTTTGCCTTAACTTTATCCGGGATTAAAGTGGATGGGGAGACCGACGAGCTCACAAACTGTGATTGCGAAAGCCCCCCGGAGGCAGAAACGATTTGGACGATGTTACCTGTATCCACAGCTGTACCTGTAAACGAAGCTTTGTCTTCCACAATGACACGTGAAACCATGGATGCCGCTGGTGTGTGGTCTGGCTCTCTTCACTGCCACTTCCGACGCTGCCGCAGCTTTCTTCGTAGGGGGGCATTCTGTAATGAATGCCACAAAAGGCTAACAAATACATCAAGTTCATTTTATTACTACGTAGCAATCGTTGCAAATGCATAACCTTTATTGTAAAATTATGAAACTCGCTGTTCACTGTAGTGAGATGAGGAACGAATTCGGCAATAGTAAGTAAGGAAAATGAAAAAAGGAACCAAGCTTGACTTACTATGAACAGTGTGGGTCAATGTTTTGAGGTGCGGAATGCAACGTGAACCAGTACAAACAGGGCCTAACGAGCTGGGCAACACATAGCACAGTTACATGGAGCGAAGTGGTGGAAGCAGAAAGCACAAATGACCAATTCAGAACAAATAGTAAGGTACGGAACCCAAGCACGCCAAGCATGAAATAATAGCAAACGGAAACACAAAGTAATATAATATCCAGTGGCACTGAACCAGCTGGAAGACACAAGGTAAATATAAAAACCAGTGGTACGGAACCAGCTGGCTAAAACACAATCCAGTGGTACGGAACCAGCTGGACAACTTAAGCAAGTGGTACGAAACCAATTGAAAGAAAATATAAAAACCAGCGGTACGGAACCAGCTGGCTAACACACAATCCAGTGGTAGGGAACCAGCTGGACAACTTAAGCAAGTAGTACGGAACCAAGTGAAAGAAAACAAACATGGAAATGTTAAATCATGTTCAAAAGTATTTAACAGTGTGACAAGGACAGAAGACGGACCAAACACTCTTAGGCAAATATGTAGATGAAATGAATTTATGTAATGGGCGGTGGGAAATATATCTACATATAGCTTTATGGTTCTTATACAATTGGCCGGCGACATTGTTTGCAAGCCACTATAATAGCCCCTCTGAGCGACTTGTACAGGTGAGATTGGCCTTTATTGGACAAATGAACGCCGTCCCGACAAAAATTTTGAATGCAAGTTGTAGCTTCTTCAGAAAAAGAGAACTTATTATTGTGGTTATAGAATGCAAGATAGTTGTGTCTGTCCACCTCAAGTCGTAGAATGGCATTTGCTTGTTGTGCTTTAGGTCTGTACGATGTTATGTAGGAGTGGTCTAAATTATTGGCCCTCGCCCCTTCCCCTGCCATAAAACGAGGCAATAAAGCACCTGATATTTACGTTGCAATATAGACGCCAAGCCTAAGATCTTGTAGGCGAACTCTTCTGGCGATGTCGAATCGTCCCGATTAAAATCGTTTTCCCCAACCAAAAGGACAATTATGTCAGGTTTAATTTTGCGTATAACAGAGAGATCGTGACTGATAATTTTGCCGACAGTCCTGCCCCCAACCCCATGCATATAAATTCTAGAATAGCGACGAATGTTAAAATCGGGGCGCAATCTAGCGTCTGCTTCTGATTTCAAATGATGCTACAATCTTTTACAGATGGAATGACCCAGTACGAGTGTGACGTAATGCATAGTAAAAGAAGAGTAAGCATAATGAAACACGTTAATACAAAAATGAAGTACTTAACTTTCAGGACGATCTGTATGTGCCAAAATTTCAGGAAACGAGGAAGGTCTAACAGCATGAAACGATAACCACGAAGGAACAAAAAAATATTTCTATCAAAAAAGACAACACGTCTGCACCTCAAAAAGAAATTTGTTCAACTGACGCCAAGGTCCTTAGCAGAGAGAATCGCTCCGCGCGCATCTGGTGCGAAATCATTGCGATTGGTTGGGCAGAGCACGTGATGCAAAACATTAAATTCATTGGCTCTTGACAGCGCGTTACGCGAAATATCTGGCGGGAAATTGTAGACCCAATCACACCTCACATAAATGTCCTTACGCGCGCGTAAATAGTTTTAACTGATCAATGGATTTAAAGAGTAACATATGGCAATCACCAAATAGCAGGCATTACATTTAGAGAACAATAACACTATTGGTTAAGCGCATCGTTTTGTTATAGTTTTTATGTAGTGTCTAAACGGAGTAAAGTTTTGAGAAAATTGTTCTGGACTCTTCTTTTATAAACAAGGAAAAGCACAAACAAAACCTTGGTTGCCTGAACCAAGGTGTTATATATGCAATATACTACGAATGGTATGTTCCGAAGAACAGATATGGACCACTGTTATTATGTTTAATAGAAATCGAACAAATCTATAGTGTGATAGATTCAAATTATTTTCTTAGAGGTGATGTTAATATTTCATGAGTTAAACATTAAATTAACAGATCGGTGTCAAAATACAATGTGCATTTGTTTACGATTATGGTATGAGACATCAAGTGTGGCTAAATCATGTTGCTTTACCAAATATCATTCATGAAAATTCCAATACAGATTTGTCGAGACGCCTCAGATGCCCTAGTGGTTAGAGCGTCCACCTCGGATTCAGGAGGTCGTGGGTTTGAACCCCAGCCGAGCCATACCAAAGACTTATAAAAATTGTACTAGCAGCTGCATTAAGAGGTTAGTGTTAAGAATGGTCGGCCTGGTGTCATAATAATGTGACTAGAAGGGACAAGATGTTACATGTCTGCGGCATGATGTCCCAATGCTAGATATAACTATAAACTGTCACAATGCAAACATCGTAGCGATATGACTGATAAAAATCGTAAACGCATGCATATTTGTCGATGTGAATCGTTTTAAGGCTGTCCTTTTGTTGTTATGGAAACGCGCATGCTTTAAATATTAAATCCAATCATGAAAATACAGTAATACCCAATAAGAGGAGACATGAGGCTCATCTACAACTTATTCCTGCATTTGACAAACCATTTAGCAGAATAATGGCAGACTGTGTAGGTTCCTTACCTATGAACGAGTCAGGCAACCAATACTTGTTGATCGTAATAAGTGCGTCTACAAGAAATTCCCAGAGGCAATTATTTTGAGTAATATTCAAACTAAAACCATAGTAAAAGCATTGATAAAGTTTCTTTTTAAACATTTTCGCCTTCCTAAATCTGATCAGCTATTACTTGAATATAAGCAATTTTTTCCAGATGTTCCAACACGAACAAATAAAGTCTACAATGTCGTTGAAACTGCAGATTCCACACCTGTGAAACAGAATCCTATAGGATAAACCTTCTCAATCAGGAATGTTTGAAAAATGAAATTCACTATTTCCTGATGACTAATTTCATAGAATCCAGTAAAAGTGGTTGAAGTTCATCACGAATTCTTATGCCGAAACCAGATAATACTTTTCGCATGTGCAGCGACTAAATATGGACTCTATAAATATAAAGTGATGCCGTTTTGGATGAAAGGTCCGCCTCTTACTTTTCAATGTTAATGACCATGGTCTAGATAATTGTGATACTCCCATCAATTATATCGTCGTTTACAACGACACATTTAAAGATCACTCAGAGACTATTCGGAATTTTTTTGATAGACTCACGGATGCCAATTTGACCGTTTATTTAAGTAAAAGTGAGATCTCATTGCTTGTGTTACATCTGTAGTACATATTGTGGGACACAGACAAGTTGAACCTATGGACTTTAAAGTGAATGCTATCTCTGAATTCCCTGTGCCTGGCAATAAGAAGCATCTGATGCGATTTTGGGTATGGCTGGAAATTTACTTACATTTTCATCCAGTTTTTCCGTAATTGCTGAACCCCTGGAAATTTACTGAGTAATAAAACCAAGTTTCTTTGGTATGAAAAATGACACAGGGCTTTTGATGAGCCAAAGGTCATACTTACGACTGCACCAATTCTTTCAGCTCCAAATTTCAGTCAACCATTTAAAATGTCTGTTGATGCAAGTGATGTTGGGTTTGTGGAGTATTGATTTAGGAAGAATAAAAATAGTGTAGATGATCCAGTGTGATATATAGAAGCACCAGATAAATTATTCCACAACTGAGAAGGAATGTCTGGCTTTGGTATTGGTTTTTCAACACTTCGAAGTGTATATTAGCTCAGCTGCTGCATCTTATGTAATTTTTAATCACATTTATATTTGACTAATAGAAAGAAGATAGCTTGAATATAACTCTTTTCTTTTTATGATGGGAGATATTATGTGCATTTAATTTGTATTTGTTAATTTTGTGCTATGATTATATGTTACATATAATCCTATTTTGGACTTGACCTTGTCCAAAATCAAGTTCATTGTGTACCGACAAGTAACTTTTATTTTGTAAACAAATAATATATAGCTACTATTTCGCTATAAGTGTGAGTTAAATATTAGGATCATTAAAATCTGTCTGAATTCCCCCTTGAAGAACCTGTTGTGCCTGATGTTTTACGTGTTCTTTATTATGATTTTAGTATTAGACATTGCCTTGTTGACATATTAGAATATTCTAGAAATAACTTTTGACCCTCATCCTGTTTCTACTTTTGTGTCTAAGCTTTTATTTAGTATTGTTTACTTAAAATATTACTCATTTTTGCATTTAACATCTACACATGCATCACAAGGTTTACATTGAGAGCAGAAAAACTATCCATATACAGTAGCACCACGTTGTATTTAACATCTACACATGCATCACAAGGTTTACATTGAGAGCAGAAAGACTATCCATATACAGTAGCACCACAATATTGCCCACATTATATTACGTGAGAGGAAATATATGAAATTATCTTATTCAACGTTCATTTAAAAAAAAAAAAAAAAAAAAATTTACAATAAAAAAGATTTCAGTATTTTTCACGTAACGAACCCTGAAATTCGCTTGCAACTTCACTATGATTTGCAAATTTTCTTTCATGACCTGACTTTTAATGCTAATAATGAAAAGGTTTGTGTTTTCTCAATCAACAGGTTTTACTTGGAGGTACATCCCGGCTGTCTTTCATTACCACAATCGATATAATTTGCTCTCTCTCTCTCTCTCTCTCTCTCTCTCTCTCTCTCACACACACACACACACACACACTATATATATATATATATATATATATATATATATATATATATATATATATGCACTAAACCACACCAAGGCATCTTTACATATAAGTTTTCACAGACCAAAATGAACGTTGCACTAGTCTTTCAAGCTTGCATAGTAGGTGTTGCGACCGCTATATAACGAGTTGTTATGGTGGCTATGGAGGTTGCTATGGTGAATATGACCGGTTACGGTGGATACCCATGATAAGGGATTTATATTGGTTTCGGTGCAGCATATAGTGGATGTGGTGGATAGGAAAATCCTTCGGGCTAATTTGGTGAATTCGGTTGGAGTTTAGAAGGATCCAGCTACGGCTGATGTCGGGTAAAGAAAGAATTTAAAGTCAACATTCTTTACAAGTTTTTCTTTCCTGACATTGAATGTTTATAAGAAAATTACCTTTGCTTGGTTTTTCGCGACATTGCTGTTTAGCTTTCTTTTGTTGTTTAAATTAAAACCATTATGTAACAACGCTACATAACAACAGGCGATTAGGTTCCTTATACAGATTATAATATATTTTTATAATACCTGTTATGAAATCTTCACAGCAGTGCCGGATTACCAAATAGGCAGAGTAGGCACCAGTCTATGGGCCCCACGCCTTTTAGGGGCCCCGCGACAATAGATCAAAATAATATTGAATTGATTTCATCTTGACGTATTAAGAGATGATTTGCGGGGGGGGGGGGAGGGCGAGATTTCGACTGCCTAGGGGCCTCCACAGGGTTTAATCCGGCACTGCTTCACAGTTATAACGTTTAACGAATGTTGCACATTCAAGTCATGCATTGCCAAGACACTCAACCGCTTTATTTACATAAAATGTAAATAACTTTGATGCCGGTAATTGAATGTTACAATCGTTTGAATTATAAACTGATTAGATAAATGCTTTCACCCGTGTTCCACTATGAAATGTGGCTCATTCATTGAAAGAAAATCCTTAAATTAAAACATTTATCTGTCAAGATCCTCAATATTATTTTTATGTATAAGTTGTACTATTTTGATAAAACAATGTATCAAAATTGATTTCAAATCTCTCTCTCTCTCTCTCTCTCTCTCTCTCTCTCTCTCTCTCTCTCTCTCTCTCTCTATA
>JAECUM010037187.1:0-14495 GCA_016617855.1 Megalonaias nervosa
TATATATTCCATCGTAGCAAGATACGGGCTAAAATCTATGAAATGACGAACGTAGAAGATTTTAGTTTGTGAAAGAGAGAGTTTGTTTATGGTCGGTGGTACTGTTACTAAAGCAGAATAATGACTTAGATCAACGGTAAATATATTAAAATATTTTAATTACCTCTTGTTGGTTTGTCTTTTCGCTTAGTTTCTATTCCACATTAAGTTCAATGAGCCGGTAGGTGAATGACAGCGTTCATGTGAATGGCGTAGCTAACCAAGTGTTTGTAGTGCTCTACTTTTATTATTAAAACCATCTTTCAAGTTTAAATCACAAGTGTGTATTATACTGATTTAATCAATGTGAAGAAAAATAGAAACTAAAAAGAAAGAAAACAATCAACTTATCAATATACAAAGATAATTGTGAATAGCCACAAAAGGCACAGAACTACATTTTGTAGTGGACACACTCGGGGATGTGAGGAGTTCATTCACTCAGTCAATACACAGCTGCCTGTAGTAAGTCTTAGCTCCGTTCAAAGGGCAAATATATGTATTTGTATGTAAGGTAAATAAAATATATGTACAGTATATCCTTTCGTTCATCATCTGCATGTCTGATATGATTATATTTCAGATCACAGGCGTCGCTTGAACTTGGAAGGATCTAGTTTAGAATTCATTATTTGAAGCATTGCAAATTTTCTTCTCTTTCCATCATTAGCCAATAACTTGAGACATCCATCCATCTGTCCACCAGTTGCATCATCTATGTGTCTATTTACTTATCTGTAAGTCCGTCCGTCTGTCCTCTGTCAATCTATCTCTGAATGTGTTTCATTGTGTTACTTTACAATGCAAGGGACTTAATCTTTGTCAACAAACACAGGAGAGATAACAATGCAAGGTTCATAGAATACGTTTAATAGGATAGTTGAGTACGTTTTTGTCCATAATGACGTAAGCGTTTAGCTTGTAGGGTTAGATTGGCAAATGGCGCATATCAACATAAGATTGGCAGAAAGAAATTGTTAAAGACCAAAAGAATGAAAGAAATTGAATATATATTACATAATGTTATAAAAGTCGCACGACAATTTGATATTCATCGCCTTGGGATAGAAAAGTGTCCTTATGTATCAACCAAGCAATACCTTGAATTGGAATAAAAACCATCTGTTCTAATGATTTCTGTATTCTGTAAGTATTGATCATCACGAGAAATTATATTTCAAACTGCTTCGATTTATTGAAGTCCCTTAAGGTTTTGAATTGAATTTGTTATCATCCAATAGAATTCGATTGTCTTAGATTTTAATTAATTTCTTTCCGCTCAGCTTTCATAGTATCCAGAAATATAATGGAAATACAATGCATGACTCCAACAACAAAGATACATTTATTAAAACTTTTATACGTTTAATCAATTCTGAGATTATCAAATTGTTAACAACGTTAATCTTCGTCACTGCATTTCAAACCAACGACGATATAAAATAATGATAATACCAGGTAAGAAAAACAACAAGATAATAATAACAAAAACATATGTGGTCCCTCTCTTTCTCATTTCTCCCTTTACCTTTCGTCCTTTATGAAATACATGATGTATTAGAAACATGAACAATAAGGTAACACATAATACTTACGAGTTATCACGTACAGCATTTAACAAGAACGATGATATAAATAAAAGCAGAGCAGATTCAAATATTCGACTCTCTCTCTCTCTCTCTCTCTCTCTCTCTCTCTCTCTCAGTGAATTTGGAAAAGGTAAACACAATTATTGTCGATGAAAACTGCTGGCAATCATAGTCGAAGGACTCAAAGATTCTTTCACTCTAATGTTCCTGTAGTGTGGTTTAAAAATCGCCAGTGTTTTTCTCTTTGACAAATTCAAGCAATGAAGGTCCTTTTCATTCGATGGACTAACATTACTTGAAATAAAAAATGTCAAGTGTTTGAGGTTTTTATTAGAACTTGAAATTGTACAAGCGAAAGTCACAGTTGATTGGATTTGATTAAAAGTTCAAAGCACAGGGATTTCCTTTCTTTCAGTCTCCAGCGTTCATGAATAGTTTTATAAGCATTTGGGTAAGCGATAATGAATCTGTAAGTTGTCTCTGTGACATGGAGTAGAAACTGAGGTTTCACGAACACACTTGATATGCAGTAGTACAAACTATGAAATAACACATGCATAGCAACATACAAAAAAAAGGAAACAAAAAGTGAATCAGACAGAAAATTATTGTTTGACTAATGTTAGCAATGTATTTTATTCCAAACAAATAAACTTAGAACAAGAAAATATAACAAAATCAACATCTACTACTACTATTATTACTACTACTACTACCAATGATCTTTGTTTTGTTTCTTTGTTTGAGTTTTCTTTCTTTATTTCTTTCTTTTGGTGGCCGGGGGGGGGGGGAGAGGGGGCACAGTTTAGAAATATTTTTCCCTCGGAACCAAACATCTAAAAACTAGGAAGAAATTTGCCAAACTTTTACAGCTTTAAATGATGAGACCATATTTCAGAAGCCTGCTCCCCGACAGGAGGAAATTAGTTCTGATAGATGCTGTTCAGTCGTACAGGAATACCGATCAATTCTATAGAATTATTCGTGTGGCTCCTTCTGCATGAAACAACCATCAACGTTTTCCTAAGCTTTGAATGGAGACACACATATATTACTGCATTAAAAGCAGTACTCGATTTCGCGAAGAATCCTGGGAGGATCGATACTAAAGGTGTTATCAAAGAGGCATCACCAAACTGACCGATTAGAGCCACAAAACAATATGGCGTCCACGACAGAAGAAAAATTCCGATGGTAAAAACCGTTATTTTTGCTACTCTTTTCTCGCAGTTAAATATTTTCTTGCCCTTGAATCGGACTAGCCCGCCTTGTTTGAAGTGTTTCTTTTCAAACATGTAAACTTTGACAATGATGAAGATGTAGAATGTGGTAATTAATACTACTGGAATGATGTATAACGTAACCGCCATGAATATAATGTACGACCTAATGAGCATTGTCCTTGTAAAGAAGTCAAAAGTACATGATAAACCATCAGACTCGAACACATAAGACCCCCATCCCATAAATGGTAACATGGCTGCCACTAATGCCAGTGTCCAGATAAGACAGCTGATCTTGTACATGGATTGAGTGGACTTATTAATGGTCCAAGAGAAATCTTTTCCAAACATATGGAAACAGTTCAGCGCCATGGCAATAAACGTATTTATGGTCACGAAGCCGACGAGAGCAGAAATGAAACCGTAGAATCTGCAGCCTGTGAAAAAAAAATTGAGAAGACAGAAATTAGCAATGTGAAGCAACAATATATATCAGAGTGGAATGAAAAACAATGTCGGTGCACTGTTGTTTGTTAACATTGTTCGAAGTTGTTGTTAGATACAAGTACTGTTTCGGATTCCGTGATATAGTTTTTGGCATCTTGATCGGCGGAAATCATATAGCGCATGACGTGCTTGTTCAGAATCATAAACTTCCTACGTCAACTGTTCATACAAAATAACGTGTTCAAGTTGCTATGTTTGCTACTAAATAAGGTGTGGGTCATTGTCGCTGTGCAGATCAAACTACGTTTTCTTTCACTTTCGCGCGGTATGTTGGGAAAAATGCTATTTTGAATTATTTTAGTATTATTTATTTCAATCCTTTAAAAGTATTCACAGACTTTTCTTTTGTTTAAAAAAAGACAAACTGTTCGCTAATTAATATATATATATTCAACCACCAGTTATACTAACCGCCTTTTACAACCTGTAATAAGCTTGGAAATGGCATTACACCCACAACAACATTTTCTGCAAAACACCGAACATGATCACTTTATTTCACCATGACACAAGCACTCTTTAAACATGTTTAAAGGGCTTCTCTCTTAAAACGTACCTCATTGAAAAGCTCTTGATGATTACGTAGGGTCCAATGAAATGCACTACCAGTAGTGCGCCCCACCAAATAAACTGGGAATTAAATACATTTTGTCTCCCATCATTTTAAACAAAAAATAGTTGCATTCTTCTTTAATTTTAAGTGTGCTTTTACATCTCAACACTTTTTTCCGTCTCTTATTGTATATTATTTAGAGAATATTTTATTTATATCTTATTTATATACCTTCAAACATTGTTTTATTTATAGGAATTAAATGGATATTGCACAAAAGGATTTAAATGATACATTTATAAGAATTTTCATTTGAAGAAAGTAAGAGTTGGTATTAAATCCTATACAGGAAAGGAGACTGGGTTTATTTACAATCCAAGAATCATTGGTTATTTTTTGAGTTGCAACTTTATGCAGAGGCAGGAACTATCTTGTATTGCAAGTTTCATACAAAACAGAAACTTACTTGCTTTCTAAAATTTTAATCTAAGACAAAATGTATGATGTGTTACAAATTTTAGACAACTGCAGAAGATACCTTACGTTGCAGATTTTACACAAAGACAATAACTAACTTGCTTTGCAAATTTTATGCAAAGACAAAAACTGTGCCAAACATCTAAGAAACGTTTTAATAATAATAATAATAATAATAATAATAATAATAATAATAATTGTTCAACTCACTTAGCTTACTATTAGCCAGTTTTACATGAGGATCCCAGGGATATACAATATTATATACATGTTCACAATATTAATAAAAGAAAAAACTATTGTATTAATTTGTGAATTAATGACAGATATTTTACATAAAACTTCTATAATGTACATACATGCACATCATTTTATTACGTTTGCAACTATTAATGCAAACACATAATCAGTTATTACAAACGTGGAAATGAAATTCGGAAGAATAGCTTCGTATCTCTGCGCTTTTCTCAGTTATGTTTTGTTTTGCTTCACCCCATGAACAGGCACAAGACCCAAACCCATTCGCAACTTTGAGGTCAATCCTCAAATATATGCCGATAGCTGCCATAAATTGTTGTTCGGACCACCTCGGTTATTTACGAAACACGGATTGACCAAGAGGTGCAAATGCATCGAACTATTTTGTTCTTTATCAACTTCTCGGTAAATCCTACGGTCAATCCTATCACTGAAATAGTCGAGGTGGCGAAGAAATTTCCGGCGAACAAAATATTAATTTGTTCTCTATAGCATACATACATCCTAGACAAACTTTTCGAACAAATAGATTAGGTGGTCCGAATAGACCCAAAAACATTGATCAGCTATCCACTTGTCAGTCATCTGAAGCAAATTCTGAGTTTATATAAGCATTTAATGAGTTTATATAAGCATTTAATGAGTTTATATAAGCATTTAATACTTCCAGTGACTCGGACTACTCATTATAAGAATTTGATATGGACCCATCCTTCAAATTTTATCTCTAGCAATATTTAGACCCACAAAAAGTCTTAATGAAATTAGTTGAAAGGATCAGAAAAATAGGAGTGCTGTTGAAGGTATCGGCTATGTATTGGAGCAAACAGATAGTGGACCGATTCCATCAAAACTCTACACCAATATAACCCCTACTTATATAGCATTTTGATTTCAGCCATTCCTTGACAGTTTGTAGTTAGGGACCCGCTGCAGCAGTAGGAAAAGTTTCCAGAATATTTTTGGAGACGATTGGATAAATAGGGGCTACATATATGGAATAGAAAACAAAACCAAAAAGGGGATTACCTTTCAAGGCCAGACATGAACTCTGCAGCCCACCCCTAAAAAAGATCTTGATATGGATCGTTCATTGATCTTTCAAGCCTTCATAGAGAATTTTTTATTTCAACCCCTGTTTGGCACATCCAAAGTAGCAATATTTTTGCAAAGAACGTACATACATACATACATACATACATACATACATACATACATACATACATACAAGGACGGAATAAAATAAACCATGGGTATGTGCTATTTAGTATTTACGTCTCGGTTTAATCTTTTCTTAGATTTTAATGATTATTTGTTTATTTACGGAGACTCTGTGTAGAATAAGAAGATATTTCTCAAACCGAGTACTTGGTCACATATCTGGGAAGAGACGTCATAATGTACAGTATTCACGAGACATTATGATAGCATGGATAGTTTAGTAAAATGGACCCTACAAAGTTATTAACTTAAGACATTCCCGGGTATTTGTAGGTATACGTGTTTAGTAATTTGAGATGGGAATATTTCTTTGTGTTAGGATATTAGGTCGTTACTCGTAGTGCATGGCGTGAAGTATTAATAATCGGCTTTGAAACGTGTACTAATGAGTCATGCACATGTGAAACAAGAAATACCTTACAAATGTGAAGTTAGAGCAGCATGATATATGGTTATAACGTGCTAAAAAGAGAATGTTTTGTAGTATTTCCGGGTTTAAGAAGCCCTTACTTGAAAAGGACTTGTGTTGGATTCATTGGAAATAGGGCAAACAACGGACTGACTCACATAGGTGTTTGATTTGCTCCAGAATCAGCGAAATAAGGGGAGGCTTTGATTATATCAATATGTTATACTAACTGAACCCCTGCTTAGAGGATTTTGGTTTTTCTTCGCTTTTTGAACAGTTTCTAGTCAGGGTCTTTTTCCAGTAATAGTTTTTCTAATAGTAGTAAAAGGTTATTGACAAATAGAGAACTCAATATATAGTATGCATAACAAAACCCACAAGGATACTACCTCTTCAGTCCCTATGTGGATCCTACAGCTCACCCCCAAAATTATTTTGACATGGATCGTTCCTTGAAAATTTGTATTTAGAGATATATGTGACTCCCAAAATAAGTATTGACGAAGTACCTCGAGAGCAATCGGAGAAATAGGATGGTCTTTAAGGATACCGGCAGCATGAAGCTAACAGTCTTAGGGCAGATTTTAGGTAAACTTTGCGATGCATGAAACCCTGCTTAGAGAATTTTTACTTAGACCCGTGTTTCATAGTTCCTTCGTAAGGATCTGTCCCAACAGTTTAAAAAAAAACAAAAAAAAAAACTCTTGTAGCCGATTTCGAGAAATTGGTGGCTAAATAGATAGCCGGTGGGGGTGGGGTTTCAAGACTTGTCTTAAATTTTAATGTATTCAAAAGGGCCCCGCTTTAGAAAGCTTTTACATGGAATCTTCTTTGCTATGGGTTATTTTTGATCCACGAAAGTAGTCTTGACTAGTTTCGTCCAGAGAAATCACTGAAATAAAGGGTAAATTATTGGTATAGTATGAAAAACACGTACAGTGTAGATCGATTCTATCAATATTTTGTACTGATTGATCCCCTAGTTAGAGGGTTTTGATTTCAACGCCTCCTGGAGAGTTTCTAGTCAGGAATATATTCCAACAGTCGGAAAAACTTCGCGGCAATTTCGAGAAATAGTGAGGTCAATATGTGGTAGATATAACCAAAATCCGAAAAAGATTACCTCATACAGCCATATTAATGCTGACCAACCCTAAAATGACTTTTTCACAGATCCTTTTCGATAGTTTTTATGTTAGACCCTGTAAGAATAACTGAAGAAAATTAGAAAGCAATCGGAGGTTCTTATTGATAGTGATAATATTAAGGTGACATTCTACAGTTTTGTATTTTGCATGTGTTCAATTTTTAAAGAAAAAGAACTTCCCAGGTTTTCCTCACAGGTTAAACTGACCTTGTATATCTTAGGTATTATTAGAAGAACTTTTAATTCCTTTATATTGGTGTACGATTGATTGGTGTAGTTTGGATTATAGATTATACAGATTGGCCTTGCTTAAAAAAACTGCTAACTCCTCTTGGTCATTTTCAATTCCTGGACTTCAGAGATCAATTGTAACAAAAATTGAGCCGATAACTTTTTGTTTAGCCTTTTATATATTTGGTAATTCATTTATTGCAATTTCAGAAACTGGTACTATATGGTCTGGCAAAAAAAAAACAAAAAAAAAAAACAAAAGAAGAACATTATGTTTTAATAACTGCTGATATTGTAATTTAGACTAATTCAGGCTTTTTTGGAGCACATGGAAACAGTCATTTTGGTCGGCTGTATTCTTAGATCATGTACAATTTCCATAAGTACAATATCCAATGAAATTTCAGCCCCAGTACATGAAAATAACACAGAGTAATACCGAACTTTCCTTCCACTGTGAATGTTGCAAATGCAACAATGTCACCTTACACCTAGTCACTCTCTCAAAAGTTCATAATATCGGTATAGCGCTCCCTAAACAGTTACTGTTTGATTCTCCATTTTGACTCTCCACCTCCGAGATTCTTTTCTTTGGGTCATCGAGCTGCGTGCACAGAATTATTGCTCCGCAATCAGCAAGGCGATCTTTTGTTGTTAAGCGAGCCCACGCGATTTCAGAGAGTACGAACCTCATGTTTATTGCGGTCTAAGGCGACGAGGTTGAAGTAGATGTCATTAATTTTCTAGACCGATGTGATCGCTGTAACGGTCACCGGCAGGCTCATACAGGGTTAAAGTCACGGAGCCATCAATCTGTAGCCTAAGCAATTATAGGTATTTGTGGCCGAAAATTATGAGGCTAAATCTCCATTTCCCTGCGCGTGGACGTTGACGCCTTTGCACTCGATGGCGTCAATAGGTTGTAAAGCTTTCGTTTCCGGCGCTACTGGCTTTCCGCCGTCGTAATTTTGGTCCCACGGCCACCCATTTACGTGGATCAAATGCGCTGCCCATGGCCATTCGGCGTGGACCCGGCGGAAGTTTACTAAATAGTAGCAAACGCCCGGACGGACAAAGTGTCGCAGTTGTTGCTGCGGACGAAACCGGCAAAAGTTATGCGTTGTGTTCCAGTCATAAAATAAAACCGACACGTTTGGCGTCGTATTTCTCCCAACCATGAGGCATTGGCTGTGAAGCACACAATTCTTACGCCTGGCGCTCTATGAGATGCACAACCTGCGAGGTCGACTTTAGTTGCATACCGGGTCAAATCGCCAGGCACGGGGCCGAAACTTTGTTAGCACCCATAGATTCTACAGGCGACCCGCAAGCTATCCTTTAATATAGTCGATGTGGTTTTTCGAGCGATGTTGCACGAAGGTTTTCAATCAATATCAAGGCGGGGAAGTTTAAATCACTTAGGCAGTATTTCGATAAACAGCGAAAAGCTTGAGTCCGAGCGTGGTTCTGTCACTTTTTGCTAAACTTTCATATTTTAGCTGGCACGCGAATTTGAGGAATAAACAGCCGTCATATGTAAAATGAAATTGTTGTCATTTTACCTTAACCAGCTCGTGCACTATCACGGCGTATAATTGAAATGTTAAATTCGTTGCCATCTGGAAATCGAGGATCCCATATGCATTGACTGAACTCAAAATAAATAAGTGTAAGGGTTCTCTACTCTCGCCAAACGAGCATTTCCCCAAGGAGGAGATCAACGGGACAACACTATATTCGTCAGCATAAGATATTATCTGTCATAAAGAAAACTGCGAAGTTGGAGGGTCGTGTTGCCTTGTTTTCATAAGCCTCTGCAACCGCATTTTGCGAGCTGTGGCTGTCTGCCAAAATTACAATCTTGTTTGTGGCCATATCCAGGGGGTCGACAATGATGTCGCCAACTCTGATAAACTTTAGCCCATCTTGGTGGTTCACATGCACTTCTCAGGTCACAACTACAGCATAGCGGTATATTTTGCAATCAACATCATAATACCTTTTTGCCGTAATGTTTTGGTCACTGTTGCAAGCATAGCAATTTTAAAGCAACATTAAGGACTCCATTTCTTGCAACCTAGCCTAACCTCTCGATTGTTGTGTCGAGGTATAGTTTTCTAATCGCGTCTTGGTCGTTGACGTAATCCACACCTCCAAGCTGCCCTGTCTGAGCAGCAGTGAACAACCGTATACGCCAGAGTATTTTAGGTTCCTGGGAGTGGCGGTGAATACAATAAGGTCATACAGGTCTGATGCGTCAAAGGGATTGCTTTAGGCCACGAGGTCAGCCTTGGTCACGTACAGGGCGTGTTCCAAAGATTTCCTCAGGCATGGCCAGAACGCCACGATCCTATCTGTTTCCAGTTAACGACAGTCCAAAGACAGGGCCGCCTCTCACTGCGCACCTGGAAGCTCTTTCTTTAGTGGAAGCATACAGTCGGGGGCTGCCACAGCGGGGCTGAAGGCGGTACTAGATAACCCGCACGAGTCAAAGTTGAGAAGGCGGGCAAGCGTCGCCTGCAACACCACCCAGTTCATCAAGCAGTTTTGCGATGGATGTCTGTTGAAAATGACGGCCTCGTGTCCACCTCGCCCAGGCTGGCGAGTCAGCTCTTCCTGCATGTAGACACCACAAAAGTGCTTTAGGGGGTGGGCGAGCTTCAGCTGGTCAAAGTTTGAGATGACGCTAACGGCTGCACCAGAGGAGGTCCTTGCCAAAAGCGATGCGACCGATGGCCTTTTGAACCGCTAAGTGGCCCATAGCTCTGACTGAGTCATGCCGCGCGGCAATGACGGCATAGTCTACGATTGCCTCCGACCTAGCGGCCATTACTTGGGAAGTCAGAAGGGCAAGCATTGGAAATAGATGAAAATGCCGTCTTGGTTGTGCATAGGGTTCAAGGCCGAAAGATCGAGATCGGTACCGGACACTACCTTGCAAGCCATCCAGAGGAGCAGGGTCTCGGCGGCCGTGATCATGACTAAATGGCGATCGGAAAGTAATCAAGAGCTGCATCTCAGCTTGGTACTTTGGTCAGCCTTCCAGGCTGCGACGGGCTTTTCCAGCTGGCCCGGGGGGGGGGAGGTATTCAAAGTGACTTTGTACGACATCGCGTGCATGTGTATGGCGTAGACAGACTTCAAACCCTGTTTATGTGGTAATTGGACCACCTTTATTAGTTCGCCACAACTCTGACGGTGTGCGACGCAAGCTTTGAAGAACATGTCCACGACTGAATGTCGAGGTTCTCCAGGCTGAAGAAATAGATTGGGAAAGGGCGAGCAAATTATTTATGGCTGTAATTTTTGGAGGCCTATGTCAAAGTTCTGGTTGCGGCTTATGAAGCTTACAGTGTTGGGTGTTCAGCTTGCCCCTCCAGCAAGCGTGTCTTGTCAACTACGCTTGTTAGTTATGCAAAAGGTATGGCAGATCGATGACAGACACCGGCGCGTTTTAATCTCCTTATCCAAGTTCGTTCAAAGCTTTTCCGGGTCTATGCTAGTTTGGTCCACACTAACGAAGCTTTATGGTTTGGGGGTTGACGCCTCATCAACGCGGTGGAACTCGCGTCAGTCCCTGTCAGCATGGCGCCATGAGTCATACACATTCTGCGAAGAGGTGAACCATCTTGGAGTTGCCGTGGATCACCTCCGGGATGTTGCTGTACGGTCAGGCCAGTTATAGCACGCAAGTGTTTTTGTGCCTACCGTGGATAAAGAAGCTGGTCAAGATTGTCTGTCTCTCCAGCATCACATCGTCGTACACAATGGAGTGTACTTTCTTTTCCGTCGAGTGGGTTCGGGAACTACCTACCGTGTTGGACACTCAAGGTGCATGCCGTGTCAGTGGTCCGCCTTAAGCGTTGCTCGCTCACCTCTTGACTTTCTTGATGTTAGTGCTCTCGGCCGACAGGATCGAGTCGATTTTGGGGCTCCGGCAAACGAACTCGTTTATTTGGGTGCCGTTGTATTCATCCTTGAATTATGCTAAGACCTTCTTGTTGGAGCCGATTGCAAAGGGTATGTCCGGCAGGGCAGTTGTTCGTGTCCTAAGAGTAAAATTCTTGGTTATGTTCCGGTACGTTTAGAAGGAAATTGGCAGGCTACCATTGTTGATATACAGGAGTCCCGACTCTTCCACATAGCGAGTCGTTACTCGGTTGAGGTAAAAATTATACATCAGTTGCTTTGAGAGGTCAAAAAGTGCCTTCATGGTGTTGATAGAGCGGTTGAGCTTGAGGCAGGACTTCGTCGAAAGGAGAGCGACGATGTTGCCGTGAAAGATATTCTGAACAATAAGCACGAGGTCGGCCACCAGACGCTACAGCTTGTCCTCTAGTTCTCGAACCGAGTAAGGTCCATACGGATCCTCTTCCGGAGGTCCCCCATTTTCACCAAAGACGGAGCTTTTCAGGAGTTTAAAAGTCGTTTTCGAAGACTTCAAAATATCGCCAGTTATTAAATCTCAACGACGGTCCATGTCAAAAATATATACAGGTGTAATGCTAGTTCTTATTTATCTCCATACGGTCTGTGTTATACCGTCCTCATGTTTTGCCCCCTATTTCGACTGGACGAATTGTGATATAATCTTTGCTTATGTTGGAAAAGATCCCTGACTTGGAACTATCAAGCGGGCAATAATCCATGTCAAAAAATAATTTTTACGGGTGCAGTCTAAAGATCTATAGATAGACTTAAAGAGCTATCTCCTTCGTGGCTTTGTTATATATAACAATATATTTAGTTCCATATACCTCTAAAACAGCTCTATGAATCTTCCTTGAACTTTACCGACTGTTGGAGTAGATACCTAACTGTCATCACAGTTCTCTTTGTAAGGGTTCAGATACTACCAAGCGTTAATATAATCGATCCACGTTGTACGTGATTTTCATACTCGGTGCCCATAATTTATTTCAGTGATTCACCTAGACGAAATTCGTCTAGACTTCTTTTTTTTTTGGGGGGGGGGGTGTATAAAATATCCTTGGAGGTTAAATCGCAAAGAATGGTCAGTATAAACGTTCTTTCTGGAGAGACTGTTAAGGCTCATATGTATACATGAGATGTAATCCACTTGTGGCTTGTATTATATCTCCCCCATCCCAACCCCCACTGCCCCACGTGTTAGCCCTCAATTTCTCAAAATCGGCTCAAGGAATTATTTTCTAACTTTTGCTACTCTTGTAACAGATCACTATGTAGGACCTGTGAAACAAAGTTATATAACTAGGCCTTATGATCGTAGCATAAGAATTTTTCGATTTTCATTAAATATCCATATATACACTTACTGGGCATGCAAATAAAAATTAATTTATGTAACTGACATTGACAATGCGATCCATCTCTAGCCCAAGGAACTTAAATTCTAGCTCAGTCGAAGCTATGAAACTGCTGGGATCCCCATTTAA
The DNA here is from genome assembly GCA_016617855.1 of Megalonaias nervosa. NCBI lineage: Eukaryota > Metazoa > Mollusca > Bivalvia > Unionida > Unionidae > Megalonaias > Megalonaias nervosa. Next base: position 13,072 of record JAECUM010037187.1, read on the forward strand.
GATCACATTATACACTTACAGGGCATGAAAAGTCAATTTTAAGATGCAACAGAAATCGGTTCTGGGGTCATTTGTTACCAAAGGAGACTTGTCCTATGGGTCACTGCCTTAAAACATCTTGGAACGCCTGAGCTATAATCATGTACATACTTGCTGGGCGTTAATAAAATGCACAAATTCAACTTATATGTTGCCCTTCGACAGTTTTAACGCACAGGAACCTACTAATGAGCCTGAACCTCGGGTTATGGGTCAAAACGGGTTAGCGCTGGGATACGTCTATTCAAATACAGAATTTGGGGCCCTGAGTGGCCGAGTGGTCTAAAGCGCTTTCCGTTACGGATCACTGCCATCTCACCTCTGTCTGCGTGGGTTCGAGTCTAGGATTCGGCGAATGTGGATATGTGAGAAAGCTTGCCAGTAGCTTCTCGTGGGTCGGGGGTTCTTTCCGGGGATTTCCCGGTTTCTTCCTCCACCATTAATACTGGCTGCCATGTATAGCCTATCGTGTGCTGAAAAATGGCGTTAAGCCCCACAACAACAACAACAACAAATACAGAATTTTAGTTTATATTTGTAAGAAAATGCTAACTTGGTAAATATCGCGCCCTAACTCTAGTGTGAGTTTGGATCAATAAAATGTTTAAACTGAAACATATTTGAGATACTATTACCTTCATGCAAACATCGACCCAGAGATATCAAACCAGTTTCAAAATTATTAAGAGATTGACGTCAATGTCATGAATCGTGTAGAAACAGTTGAGCATAATTACACACACACACACACACACACACACACACACACACGACTTGCAGTAGCTCACAATCCCCGCCTTCGTTTTGACGAATGTGGTGGTACTTATTATTACATATTTTACCCATATAAACCCAGCCATATAGCTTAACTCAAAAATGCCAGAGAAGCTATCTCAGAGTCCGCGGTTTTATGTGTCAAAATGGCATACATTGCCGACTTAAAATTATAAGTTTAGCACACAGCTCTGAGGCATTTCATTTTTTTTCCACGTTCTGTATGACTATAGTTCCATCATATCTCCACCGCCCAACGTAAAGATCTGACAGCGACCACTTAGGGTTCATGTTCTGTGATCATTGAATTAGCCAAACGAAATGAAGCTTTCAGAAATCTGAAAGTGAATTAAATCGTTCAGCACACACTGATGCTTTTCAGCGATACTGCTAGGTTTCCTAAACGCGAAGATATAAGACTTCATCAGATTGATTCATAAAATTAGCGATTATGGTAATAACATAAATCACCAGAACATGAACGCTAAGCGATGTCAGGACTTCACGTAGGAGGGAGGAGATCTGATTTTAATCAGAGACTATAATTCAATCCGGTCCACGCCAGTTATAACCCACAACATTAATCAAACAAATATTTATAGCCACGTTCA
>JAECUM010037188.1:0-10444 GCA_016617855.1 Megalonaias nervosa
TATATATATATATATATATATATATATATATATATGATACGACATTTCTTTCTTCACGACCACTAACTAATCTAGCCCAGTACTATATCATGCGACTTTTAATGTTAAGAATTAAAGGGAACCGACCAAGTCCACCATATACCCGTATACCACCCACCCACCCCACATATATATGTATGGGTACATCTTTTGACATTCAGTATACTTCTAACTAAGAAGGATGAGTTTTGTCAACTATATCAGATCTTACAAATCCCTAAATTTCACAAGCATATGTTGAAATCAGTACAATGGTCTGGTCGAACAGTTCAAGATGCCAATCTAAACTGTGTATACGTATCGTTTAAGTATTTGCGTACCTTTATTAGCCATGGATACTAGACTTTTCAGGTCATTGGTGAACTTTCCATTCTTGCGAAATGAAAGACCGTAAGTTTTCATCTACAACATCAATATGGGCATTTTTATCTTAAATTTGCATGTGTGTTCTTTTGCTCGAAACAATTATAATAATGTTTCTTTTTATTTACTGATTGTACCGTTTCAGTTATCGCATTAGCTATTAAATATATCAAGCGTATATTGCATGTTGTCAGGATTATCAGCTAGAAGGTTAGTGACGTCAGTGTATAAAAGCAACATAGTATTTAACACATTTATGAAGTCAACTTGTTTGCAGCGTACAGCAACCTCTACACCCATTTACTAGTAGAAAAGATTCAGGGTCATTAAGGAATAAGGAGAACAATAATGGAGATAAATTTTCCCCTTGTCTTATACATTTTGCACAAGAAAAAGCTCGGAAAATTCATTGTTTACAAAGACACATAATTTGATATAATTAAAAATATTCAGTATAACTTTAAAACTCTTTCCTCTGATGCCTACCAAATACAATTTATGTTATAATCCAAGTTTCCATACATTAACAAATGCACTTTAAAATCAACAAAAGTACAGAAATGTTTCTTTATGCAATGTCTAATGCATTCAACAAGGCTGCACAAAATAAAGATATTGTCTACAGACAAATCATAATAAGTTTATGCGGAATAATGAAATCCATTTTTTCTCACGTGGACCTGAAATATTCTTCTAATGACCCCGCAACATTATGGAGACTGTGTGTCCAGGATTCCAAGTGTCAAAGGTCTTCATAAAGCTACCGCGGATAAAGAGATTTTGAAGCAAGTACTGACTGCATAAATGACTGAACATTTATTTAACCAAGAAAGTGTGTACATGGCTGTTGGATGTGAACTCAATGGCTTCCAAGTTTGTACTTCTCTAATACCACGATCTTCTACTACTTTCGGTAATAGGATCATCAAGTACAGGTAGCTGGTTGCTTCTAATTCGGCATGTTAAAACACAGTGAATGTCTGAAAACAAAGGATACAATATCAAGCATTTCAAAATTTTTAAACAATTGTAAGCCACATGGAGTAGTTATTAGATAATTAAGTTCGTGTCAGTGGATTTGCATTTTCCAAGTCTCCTGTCAACACCCACCCATCCGTAGCTGATATACATATTATTAATTTTTACAAAAACTAAATAAATCCCTTCTATGCTTATTTCTATTTATGTGTTATGAGTATCGGACATAGGATATACCATATGTTGTTGATGCTCACACCTCTATGCCATTGTTTGTATCATCGAGACTGCATATTTCAGCGTAATTTGTATTTAAAATAATTGTTACAATTATCTGATAAATTAGCAGTTCTGGCATTTAGAGTCACCGACGTGAAAAATATAACTAGAGCTAGCCTATCAGAAAAATATTGCATTTTATTTCCTATTTCGGTAAATGCTTCATCTAAGCTGCACAACATCCACCAGTCTTTTCACATATTTGAATTGTGACGTAAACAAACCAACACCATTGTCAGTAGAGCATACGAAACGGTAAGTATTTCATACATTAGTGAGGGGATGGCAATGCAAACTGGACAGCAGGTGCTCGCAACGTCTCAGTTGCACTCAAGATAATTTGCATGATTACTTGCCGAAAACAAAAGCTTTTATACATATATTCAATCAATCAATGAAAGTGGACATGATTTTTAAATTCATCACGCCACTGACTATGTTATTCACATTTTTTTGTCAAAAACACCCTTTTTCTTAATAAATGGAGCGTGTGCAATCTATATGGAGTTTCATGGTAGAATAATCTTTGCAATGGTCAGGTGCTACAAGTAAGTGTTTGTTATTTCAGCATAAAATTTCTTTATGGAAGGAATATATCTCTGAATTTTTCCTTCAACAATACACATAACAAGTTAGAGATTGCAGCGATCAGGAAAGTTTTAATTGCTGATTAAGCTGTTGGTTTCGTCTTATTTCAAGATGTCGCTTTGTACGTTATGTAATTTTTAATAGGGACTCCAATGTATGTGCAGATATTGTTGTCGATGCTTCACTCAGACAAAACAAACACAGAAAAGACCAAGCAAACAAATCGTAGATTTTCTCAGACGCAAGAAAGGGACCACTTGTATAAACAATGAGGGCTTATCACGGGATAAATAATTTTAACTCCACATGAAAACACTGTGACACGTCATGAAAAGATCATGAAATTTAAATGTCGCCTTTAAAATCCAGAAGGAATTTAATAAATCACAAATGTAGTCCATCATTTATTTCTGTTTTAAAACTTCTGTATGGGACTCAAGAAACTTTTATGAATGAACGGAAGGGGCCTGTCGTGTAAGAGTGACTTGTTTACCAGCTTCGTACAGGTCATTTTTAGAGTCAGCCTCTCTTTCAACCCGTTTTATAATGTCTAATGACTAAGTTGTTAAATATTTTTAAGTAGCGTGAACATACTAAAATTTGATACACTATATCAAACATCTGTAACTGTATAACATGCTCATTTTGTCTTGCATGCTTCATCTGGCTTTCAATCCACATTTCTGAATCACACACCAAGATTTTGAACTACCTATGTGTCTTCTTCAACGTCGGTGCGTTGATATTTTTAGATGCAGTGAATCGAACTTGTCGAAATCCCAATTTATTTTGAAATTCATTCATACAGTAGAATCAAAATTATTCTGAATGCATGAAGGCGCGATATGTAATAGCTTACAATACCGCATTCGTGTTTTTCTCGGAGTCTGGGTAAAAATACTTTTGATATGATTGACGAATATGTCTTGTCCTTACGGCAAAGACGCACCATTAGGCTATACCAAACTGTACATTTTAAGTTTCATATTCATGGAGTCTACATGCAGTGAACTGTAAGTAACAGTTGTCTTATGTTCTCTTTTCATATAATCTCTACCAAGATAAAATAAACACAGGCGACTGAACCAGAAATATGTGCAACAGCAAGGGATTTTCAGACCATCATAACTACTACGTGTCTGTACATTGTAGCAAGTTTGTTAATAGATTCGATTATTCATACTTGCCAGGTATGTTTATAAACTTGGAAATCAAGATGACACTATTTATTGTAATATTCCGAGCCTTCAAAATTTAAAGGCCGAACAAATTATGTTCTATTTGATCCAAAGTTAACCCTGAGACCGAGGCTACACAGCAGAAACGTGTTGCACTTTAAACAGGAGCAGGTTTGAAGAAATTGTTGTCTTGTCTTCACCAGGTGGGTCGTGTACAAGGTTATAGTTCAAATGGTTGTTAGCATTAATCAGAAAATGAACGGAACCAGTCGTTCTGTATAGTTCAACAAAAACATACTAGAAATTATACTTGTGATACAAGCATAATATATTTTCGGAAAGGTAGCGAAATCTAGATGTAACATAATTTCTATATGAGGATAAAAAGTGTACTATTTGATATTTTTACGATCATAATCAACGCGAGGATCATGTTTATAGACACTGATATATGTACAGCAATAATTAAATAAAAGACGCAGCATGGATTGACAATGCAATGCTTGATTACCTCCATGATGAAGCAAACGTTTGAGGTATTAAAATGCAATTATGTTTTGATATTTTGGAAATTCCTCAAGACTTCTAAGTGAATAGTATCAGTATAAAATGCATAAATTGTAATAGGCTGCGCTGGCAAATCGGACAATTCTAAATTGCAACATACAGTGAATGAAAGCTGAAATTATAGACGTGCTATGGAAATAGACAATGTAATGATCAATATTGCCCAGTCAGTCATGGGAAATTACCCAACTGTCTGATGCTATGTTATTAAGCATTGTTACACAAGATTTAGAAACATTTAATAGTAATAAAATCTGGTCAGACCTATTGTTAAAGATACTAAATTCCAAATATGCTTGAATACAGGTCCTGTTTATTGCGATATCCTATCTAAAATGACAGAATTCTGCGGAAAACTTTCTCCTTTAACATTACGTGAGATGTCAATTTACATCATTGATAATAGTATTTGACATGCGTGGTACAGATCTAAGACAGCGCTCGAATGTCTCGAGTCAGCAATTAACAAGTGTATGGACTGGATGTTGCACATGTTGCAAGAGCAAACTTTACCATTATATGCCACTGAAAACGGCACATCAGCACACGAAAACTGAAAGTTTGTACTCAGAGATAAAGTCATTTACTAGTCTTGTTTCAAATGTAGTTCTGGTCAAGGTTTACTCAGAATGTACGTAACCCTCTACGGCCGTGACTTAATATCATTTACTAGTCTTGTTTCAAATGTAGTTCTGGTCAAGGTTTACTCAGAATGTACGTAACCCTCTACGGCCGTGACTTAATATCAGTTCTGTACGTAACCCTCAAGGCCCATGACTTAAGATCATCGCAAAACCAGATAAAATCTACAATCAGAAGATCAAACATTGTACTCGTAATTTACAAATTGCACTCCAACGCTATTTCCCTGTAACCAAACAAATGGCAGGTTTTGCGAAAAACTCTACCTTCATACGTTATTACGGTTTTGCTTCTACACCGAGTTTTCTGCATCAGTCATCTGTAGTTCTTTACTGAAAATGCCATATGACATGAGAAGCAGATCTGACTAATATGAGTAATGTCTGTTTTTACCTCCATATTAATGGTAAACGAAGAGTAACGGCGAGACACGGCTATAGACGATGAACTAGGTATTCTTTCGCAGTATAAGAGCCTCGTAATAGATCTTCTACGTAATCAGAGTTTCGTTAATTTAATCCTATGATCTGAAGACAGGATGGACGAAAATGTGAATTATAAGGATTAAATGATCAAGGCTGCATATGTATCAAAGTGTAAATTGTACCTAATCACTCACAAATGAGATACGGTCTGAAGGACTTTTTAAACTTTGTGAATAATTAGGTTCAATTTACATTTGGATAAGTACGTAACCATGATCACTGATTCCTGTACTAAATTACAGTTCCATGGAAAGTAATGATAAAGTCAACAAAAAGTGTACATAATTTTAATAAATATGTCCCAATTCACGACCTGCCGTAAATCGGCTATGCGGGCTTTAAGTTGGGAAAAACATGTGTGAACTCAGTAATTGTGTGATACTAACAAAACCACCCATTATCATCATTCACTATGCTCACCAAAATACATTATCAACACCAATATACACTATCCTTTCAGTTTTTGAGAAATAGCATTTAGGATCCTCAGTCCGCGCATGTCTTAGTGAATATTTTTAAACATTCGTGAAGCTATTATTTTATAGGCCATTAGTGACGGGGTAACTATGTGCCTTCGATATAATGACCCTTACTTGAAGATAGACATTTGACGAAGAACAGCGCAGGAAGATACACAAAACTTATAATATTACTAAGTGAATCTAAACTGATTGAACCCTTAGCAAAACAGAAAAATATATTTTTATTATCTTTACAAGGTTATATGTTCCAATATTTCATAAGCGATTACTCAAAAATTGACAAAAGCGCGTGATCGGGTACTTCCCAGGTGGATTTAAGTTTTTTGTGAGCTTCACGCTGGAGTAAATCTAGCAATCGTTTAAGCACTGCACTTCAGGTGTAAGATATGCAAGAAATTCATGTTCGATTTGTCTGTTGTCCTCCTGTTGGATTTCCTCTTTTAAATTTTGTAATTGTACCTGTTCAAATAAATTCAACCAGTGTACATTTATGTTGATCATCTCTAGCTTGATAAATGAAATGTCTAATTTCTTTTGTGATTTTATTATGTTATTGAAACGATTTAATCTTTAATTAGTTGTGAGTTTTGTCAGCTTTGCAAGACTTTCTTCGACACTATTTTTCAGCTTTATTTATTAAATCTATTGTTGTCTTTTTCGGTATTGACCTCTTAGATTTGCATTACTGAATTAATCTATATATGGATGACATAGGCAATAAGATCTCTGTTCAGGCATCTATACCTATTTAACTAGTGCAAAAGCATGCCTCTATTAGACAAAAGCTAACTAATATCACCAAAGTAACTTATAAGTACTGCAACTAATTACCAGGCACTTAACCTTCACTATTTTCATCTAGTTATATTTTGTTCATAGCTTGTTGAATGTTGAAAAATGTTGAGCAAATAAAATGAGTCAAAATAATTATTGATATGATTATAATTGTTGCTGATGACAACGAACACTTTAGCTTGCGGAAATTACATTCGCATATAAAATGAATAATGAACAAATTCGCGTAAGGGATATTCATGGATGGGATATAGAAAATATGCATTAAAAACAATATCCGAGTTGAATAGAAACAGTAGGACGGAGAAAGAAAAGAGAACAGTTAGATGTTTCTGTGGTAGAAATGTAACAGTTAGATGTTTCTGTGGTGCAATGTAACAATTGATTCAGTGAGATAACACGTACTGTCAAAGATACATACATAAATGTTAGAAAAAATAAATGACTTAAATGAAAACATACATATCATTCAGGTTGAAACACCTGGACGTAATATCAGATATCTTCATAAATTTAAACTTTCCACTTCATAAATGAGGACGTTTTATAGTTATAGATTATAAGATTAAAAATTGTCAAATTCGTAGACAATTGTAATGAAACAATGTCCACTACATAGATCATGAAGGTCAACAGCTATGGCTAATAATGTCATGCAATTCGTAATCACCAACGACTTCAAATTATGTTGGTACGCATGTTGATGCTGCATAACTTGATGTAATGTGTGAACAACTTAGAATGCCAGTTAATTAATTTCTGACTGGGACGTCAGTTAATGTATCTCAAATACTCAATGTCCAAAGCTTATGTGTATTCTCTGGTCAGGTCGAACAACAAATTAATTAATAGGATGCTCAACAAATGTCATGCAGTTCCTTTTCCTTAGGAACGGGAGATGAGGCTGAGACGATTGCCTTCACTACACGAACGGAACTTAAAGAAAATAAACGAAAAAGTGTTACTACTTTATTAATTTCAATTTTAACGCTGTCGTTAGGAAACAGGGAGGAATTTTATCATCAACGCTCTGCTTAATAAAATTCATGCGAAATTTTACGAAATGGTGACTGACAGCACCTCCTTAGCATATAAGTTATGGATGAAATATTTCTTCTCATTATTACAAGACAAATCATATATAAAACTTTAGATGATCATCATGATTACATTGTGATGAAGGACGCTACAATATTTCTGGCATGCTTGGAAAGTTTTGTAATGTTTTTATGAAACACTGAAATCTTGAAACTGCTGACTATTTCTTTATTCCAGGTTTAGTTCATTTTTCTAGTTTTTAGCTCACACGTGCTGATCTTGAACTGTGAACTGTATACGATGTATTCCGGATGATCGAGAGAGGTATACGGTAAGAAACTCGTTTGATGCAACACTTTTGGCAAGAATCATTTTAGACACAAATATGACGTATGATCTTTTTAATGGGACTTTTGATGTTGATGAGCTTTACGTGTAATGTTGGGCATATGAGCCCAACGCTTGAATGTAATGAGACCAGAATAAGTTCCTATGAAACCCACGTAATTCGATTTTATTCGAATATTTAAAAACAATACGTAATATTTGTAATGTAGGCTTTTGATCAAACTTTGTTCCTATTTATTCTTTATTTGATAATATCATCCTGCTCGATCCGCACCTGCAAAATATCGCCAGATTCAAATATGTATATGCAGAACTTATAATATATTGACCTCGTGATATATGGACAGCTTTGAGTGAATACTGAGTGAATATTGATAAAATCACTTAAGGAGAACAAATAAAATTGTCAAGGAATAGACTAATGAAGAAGCTGAGAAATTAAAGAGTGACATGTTCGGCTAACATGTTGAAATGAAAAGATGTAGAAAAACACTCAACGAATGCAAAAAGAAAGTTTTCAAGTCCTTCGGAAGCAAGCAGGGGGTAACTGTTTCGATATCATTAAACAACGTTGGTAGATTTGGTGCAGATTCAGACACACCCATTATTGGCAAGTTCATTAGGCAATCAGATGTAGGTAATGAGTAAAAGGAAGACATTGAACCGTTCATCGTATGTAATCAACGAAGATATTACAAAGGAATACGTTCATTTGTGTGGTTAATCCAATCGGCCATGTGTTGATTTAGTCTCAGTCCTCGACTGTAAAATATACAACATTTAAATGGACCAGATTCGAGATTATGACTGATTTAGGATATTGAGATCAGAAGTACTAAACACAACGAAACAAAAATTTCGAAAGTGACATTAAAAACTGATAACCTGATTATCCAAGCAGTGAAATGAACAACTGATAACTTGATTACTTTTGCTACCATTGTCTCAGCTCTTTTAAGACTGCTGTGTAATGATATATTAATGTCACTTTAGACTTCGCTTTAGATATTTAAAATGAATCATGCTCTTGGAAAATGATATACATAAATGTGATAAAGTACATTTCTATATACACCATGTGACCTGGTGAGTGGCTGAGTAATCTGCCAAATTAAATAAGTTTATAATATATACATTCGAGTTTTGTGTCATTTCTTGTTTATATAATGACAGTAGTAACTAATCAATAAGGAATCTGACAGTGTCTTCTTGTTCAGGAATTCGTACAATTAGCGTTTAGTGGTAAGCAATTTATCTTTTATCTTTCAGTACCTATATATTTAGGCTGAATATAGCAATACGTTGCAATACATAATATCAATAATATTATAATTAGGAAAAATAATTGTTAGATTTTTCCAATATTAATATGGCAGCTGATGAACTTGAGAATGGCTCACCTCGATTTTGGTAAGTGTTGAAACATGCACAGATCAGAGAGAGTTAGTGAGTGAATTTTAAGGGTTTGAAGATTTATAAATAGGACATGTTGTATTTGTTTTTAAGATTAGTTATTTTGACACTGTTGAACTAGTAAAGTCTAAAATTGAATTCTGGTGCGTATTCGACAAAAGTATGGCCAGGGGAGGAGAAGTGTTCTGCGATCGGGCTTCTGTACAGCTTCTTTGTCATCCAATCAGATCTATGAAAGATGATCCTTTTGTGTAGCTTTTCAGTTTCTCCGACATACTGAAGGCTACACATCTTACATGTGATGAGATAAATTACATCTTCTCTTTTGCACGTTTTGTTTGGAGCATGTATGTTTAGTTTTTCTCTAGTCACTGTGCTAGAAAATGTCGTGGTCTCTATCATATGTTGAAAGGTTTTGCATCTTTTATCGCCACAGGGGCCATTTTGACTAGGGTGGTCTTGATTAGTGATTGGCGTTAGCTTAGCTCTGACTTGCATGTCCTTGAGGTTTTTCGGTCTCCGGTAGGCTACGACAGGTTTGTTAGGAAGGATTAACTTTAGTGCGTCCGACGATTCCACGATGGACCAGCGAGAACACTTCTCCTCCCCTGGCCACACCTTCAGTGATATAACAGTTATTGCAATTGCTCACAACCCCAACTGGAGTTCCGAAACCAGGAAAGAAAAGGAATCGCCTTACAACATTGAAACCAAGCGGTTTAAACCAAGAAGACTAGAAAAAGACAGCCATGCACAAATAAAATTATTTCTTTTAAATAATTCTCTAAATTTGCTTAATAGCCAACAATTGCTACTATAACAATGAAATATCCGAGATATAATTTGCGCTTACATATATGTACATATAATTACAGATGTCGTTTTGGTTAATCGATTTCTAGGTCAATACAAATATTTTCCAGTATCCGTAACAAGTTGATATAAACTAGTTAAACATAAAATACTAAAAGGTTTAATTCCTGTAGAAACAGCCATGTAAAACTGTGCAAACACTACGGGTTTTCTGTTTTATTTGTTTGTCTTGTCTATGTTTTGTAAATGCCTTTGAAAAGACTCATTAAGAGTCGAAAGCGCTCAGGCTAGTTAGATACTAGTTTTGCACTGTTCGTTGTCAGTTTGTTACATTTATCTTAATAAATCCCTGACACACGTGATCCCTTGCTGGATCCAGTGCACTTGAAAGGACTCTTATTCGACATATGATTTGTATTCTTTATATATATATATA
>JAECUM010037189.1:0-20376 GCA_016617855.1 Megalonaias nervosa
AACGCAATAAAATAATGACACAAAATTTGTATCAGATGTCACCCATCTCGAGCAATCTTGCGAGATACCAGGAAATATTCTGAGTTCATCCTAGATATAATCTCTTTGCTGGCAACGAGCTTGGAGTTGTGATCAATATAGAAACAAAAATATCGGTCGGAGTTTTAAATCCGGCTGGTTATAAAATTCAAGTGAAAACGGAAGATGACACTGAACATACTGAAATGCTCGTACATGAATTTATTTGGACTTTGTTTAGTGGTGATGAGATTCCAACGGGGATGCGTGTTTATCATGTGAACGGTAGTGTAACAGACAATAATATAGCCAACTTGTCTTGCAGGACGAGTATAAACCACGAGGCAAATAGCAGAGGAATTATCAGAAATATTAGAACAAAAATATTATTGGAAGTATCATTAATAGTGGGTATTTACTAGTAACAGTACGAAGAACTAAAACCGACTATATTAACTATCTCTCACACAGATTTGTTTATGAGGTATTTCATGGGCCTATCCCATGTGGTTTAGTCATCGACCACAGGAACAGAATTAAAACCGAGAATAGACTTGAGAACATTGATCTTGTTTCGCAGAAAGAAAATATTCAACGTGATAGAGGAGGTGGTATTAATTTTAGAAAATCTTCTAGACTTATAATAGCAACAAACCTTAACACAAATGAGGAAAAAGCATTTTCATCAATATCATCATCAAAATATTTTAATATTTGTCCATCATCAGTAAGATTTGTTGCTGATAGACTCCATAAATCTGCTCTATCAAAAACAAGCGGAGATAGAATCGTCTTTTGATAAGAAACGCCTGCTGTTTAATATTTGTGCGAAATTCGTGCTTGTCAGACAGAAATCAAAATTTTTGTTTTTAACGTTTTCTTATCTTATTCGACTAGGATCTTGCCGCATAGACCTCAACATTGCTGAGCAAGATAACATTATTGGTTTTTCTTCGTTCGCTGCAAAATGAGTTTCTTACATTCACCACATTAGCTCGAGTAACAAATCTATCAATTATCTTAATAATCAACACAAAATTGCTCTTCATAGATAAATTATCAGAATGTTTTTGAGACCTTCCCATGTCAGAGAACAGTGAGCCCATTTCATAACAGTATCCGTGTCATATGGAACAAATAATTTTTGGCATTTCTCACGTTCTGCTACCTCAGAACCTGTTAGTAGCACATTAAACGCCTAGTAAGGATCATATTTAATGATAAAATTCACCCATTTTTGTTCTGTTTTTTTCATTACTCATCAATAGCTTGAGAACGTCGAATAACAGATTCGTAATTACGATTTTAGCTCTTACGATGCTTCTTATTTCATCTGACATTTTATTACAGTAATTAGATAAAAGTCTTATATATAAGAGATGTCCCAAACAACTTTGTTGTTCGCGAATAGGTTTTCAGATCTTTACTCTGATATCGATCGTGATACTGCAGACTGCAGGCACTCCGAGTGTGAGTTACATCAGGATTCGAAGAATCTCAATAATGTTAACAGTTAAGATGCAAAGCATCTCAATATTGTTTGCAGTGAAGACGCAAAGCATTTCAAGTTTAACCTAGAAAGGTATCTATTTCCTTTCGTCGAGGATAAATTTGCTGATGAACCAGGTATAATACCTCAAGATGAACAAGTTTATGTAGCAGCAAAATCACGGTACAATGTAAAATATCATCTTGCTAAAAAGATCAAAAAGTTTAATTTTACTGTCTCTGAGTATCAGATATTCTGGGAGATGTTAAAGCCGTTCATGAATAGTGAACAGCTAGAAGTTTATGGTTGTCAATAAAATATAAAATTTGATTTTCTGTTTGCTAAGATTTTTAACCTGATGGGAAAGTGCAAGCACTCCGGACTAACAACAACGCGAAGACAATATTGGATATCATTGTGCAGGCCAGTGAAATGTAAGTCTATCCTTTCGAAATAAGAAAAGATTTATAGTAATTGGATCGTGGGGTGTTCCACATCCTGCGATTAAAGATTTTTGATTTCACTAGTTGGTATCCAACTATTAAAATTGTCACTATAATCTCTCCATTTAATCAAACTTCACTTACCTTTTCTTGTTATTACTCGCTCGATGACGAATATATCATGCTCTGTCCGTTGCAGCTCTTGTACGTCAAAACTTCCAATAATTTCTTCTCCGGGATTTTATCCCGGGCTAGATCTTTCAGCTTATACATAACAGGTTTTGTTGTTAACATTTTATCCACAGCAAATCCATCCTCTGACCGGTTTGCAGTGAATCCTTTTTTGAATGTTTTCTTCACTAAAGAAATTCTAACACGATCACCGACTTTAAAATTGTGTCTTCGGTACATATTCTCATTCACCGGTATTGGATTTTTGACTGCTTCATTTAGCTTCATTCCAAGTGTTTTATGTTTAGCGTTATTGTAATCCGATACAATCCTATCATCAACATATCTTTTAGTGTTTTTAGCTGTGAGTTGCTTATAGATCTTTCCTTGTAACGTGCAATTAAATCTCTCTACAATAACACTTACTTTCATTTCCATTGATGTACTTGATGATGTTATTTTGTTCTAGAGACTGTTCATATTGTTTTTTAAAAAATTCCGGTCCGTGATCAGTCCAAATTTTATTTGGTTTTTTTTTCCATGTTGATAATAATATCTCTTAACACAATAGTTATAGTTTTTCCTCTTTTAACTGCAACAGGTACACTAAACGCTTATGTACTAAAACTATCAACTACGTTCATCTGGTACCGTTTGCTGTTGTTGTACTGTGCAATGTTTGACGTATCAGCAAGATCTATGGCCCAAATGTCATCAACTGCATTTGCGACGAGGAAACATTTTTTGTTTGTGAAGTTCAGACGCGAGCGTCTCCAGTACCAGAGTTCTTTGCACTCCGCCATCTCCAAGCGGCATTGTTCTAATGCCAAGTTTATATTTTGTTCCAATAAAACCCTGAACAAGCTTACGATCAATTCGCTCTCGCAGTCTGTGAAACAGGCCGCCGTTTGGTTTCATATCTCTTAGTTTGTCAAACGTAATACGATAACAGCTAGATTTATCGTTTTCGTTGTCACAGTAACATAGGTCATGACGCATTGCGATTTCATCGACCTGGTAATACGGTTCTTGACTCGGAATTGGGTTTTCATTTTCATCGAGTTGTTTATCGAGCGGGTTGCATGAACCTGTGTACTGCTGATGATGGAATGTTCATCCACCTTTGGGTTTCGGTAACTTGCCAATTAACTTGTGAATATATAAGGCGGATCCGATTACAGCTCGCTGATTACAACACTGACAGTTATTATTTTATGCTGCTCTATACACAGATCGTAGGCAGCTTTACACTTGCATGAAACACTGTGCAGTTTTATTATAATTTAATCCTCGACTAAAAGAACATCAGGAATTCTTTGCGTTCCTCCACATAGTGAGACACGTTTAAGAAACAATCTCTTTTTTCTGCACAGGTAGCACAAACATTTTTCAGCAATATTCTATTATTTTTAGTTGTTTCCATAGTTTCGTTTGTGTTTTCTGTTTTACTTCTGCACTTCAGGCAATACATAGTCATTTTTATATTTGCTTGTTGGATAAAATTGCAATTTGTCGTTTTCCAGTCTTGGTTTAGGTGTAAACTGCAATATAAATTTCAGAAAATCACCAATGGACGTTTGCGTCCCAGACATTTGTTTGATAAACATAACATAGTAATATCCACAAGCTGCAGTTCTAACTGGCTGAAGTTGATTAGAAGAGTAATTAATTTTTGTACTGTTTCTACGATAGCACCTACTGTTTGATAACATCATTCGGAGGACGACCAAGCGAATCAAAATAATTGTTGTTGTAAAGAGCTACCCAATGTGTACCAGATTGTTACACAACTAGTTGCAGCTGCTGACAGACAGAGAGAGAGAAGCTTTCTAGGTTGTGATTGGACTGCTAACGGTCTGAGTTCATCTTTTGAAAATACTCTGATAAATCCATTGATATCTTTCAGTTTATCTAGAATCTCAAAGTTGTTTAACGGCAGGTACCAGGTAGCATCAGTCCTCTCCCACGTCCAATCCTCAACAGACTGGGAAGTCAACTTCCCGCTATTCCGGCTAGTAACACAGCCGTATGAATCTACCTTGGACCACTTTGAGGTTCCTTTTTGAGGTTCTTTTTTTATAGTTGTTTTACGTTTCGTTGCTGTTTTACGTTTCCCAGGCATTTTTTTATTATTATAATCGTTAGACAAAATCTCTAGATTACTAACTGTTTAATTCCATCACTGGTAATTCCATTACCGGAAACAGCCTTTCTAGTTACTCCGGGTATGGCACTGACGCCGCAGCTATTCCTAATGTTCCTAGTACTGGCAATAATTTCGGTAGTACCATTTTTACAATAGTTGCTAGTGCAGGTCCCAGAAATCCTCCACTTATTTCTTAACTTCGAGCCATTGAAGTAACTTGTGCTGCTGATAAACTTAAGATAAAAGGTTTTCGCAGTCGCATTTTATTGATTTGTCTTTGTGTTAGTATCAGTTTTGCCTTGCGTTCCTAAATCTTCAATGAAAACGACTGTCGTTTAACAATAGCTTGTGTTAGTTTTTTAACTTGTCCCGGCGATAAGTTCATTTATGTATAATATATTTCATAGTATTGTTTTCTTTTGTTTGATAAAATTTAATGAGCTTGCACATCACGCTTATTGTAAAGTGCAAAGCACTTCAATTATAGAGAACTTAACACCTGGATAGTCATTCTTGCTAGAAAATCAATACATTTTTGAGTTTATTCTGACAAATATTTGTCTGACATTTGTATTGTCGAAAACTGATTGGTTTTGAAGTTGACTTCCACGTCTATCCTGTCGTTGAAACACAATAAATGCATATTTTGATAACTGTTCGCTTGGCGCTGTTGTTATTCGCCATGTGTTATTAGTCGAATCTGGTGCTGCTATTTGATAAATTTTGTTCTGCATAAAATACAATTTCTTGGTATACGCGGTCAACATCGCCTCAAGTTCGATTGTTTTATCCATATATAGAACGACTCGTGGCATCCACAGCGCTAGTCGTGAAAATATAAATTGAGCATCGTCAACACCTGCAAGTTTCATCAGACAATCGTTTTGATCTGCTCGGTCAAGTTTAAGTATATGTTTTATCCCACGAAATACCCTATTGTAGTCGCGGCAAAATTCGAATATTGTGCTAAGCGGCAGCATCATAGTTATTTGACTTGAGCTGTCTGTAAATTTTCGTCTTTTAATATAGCCATCGTTATAAGTTGTAGTTTAAGTGAAAGGAACAATAGAGTGAGCTTTTATTAACAGCGCAGCAACATTAGCATCAGCGGCTGGTGGAGTAATAGTTCCATTCTCATTACAAAGAGCTATCAGCTCGTTTCTAACGTTAGCTATTTCATTATCAGCTGATGGTGCTATCCCGTATTGAGAATGAAGTGGGGCTAAATATGCGTTAATATTAGTAAGAGTCCCAGCGTCGTCAGCACCAGAGGCAACTGCAGGAGTATTAGCTAACCTAAATAATTCAACCACACCAGCTGTGTCAGGTCCAGTATCTTTAAGCCACATCATATTTGTTGCAGCATGTTAAGAATAGTACTTGCTACTGGCAAGTGCATAGAAATATCTTCTTCAGTTTGATTAGCTAGTTGATATCTGGCGCTTTTGAATAAACTCCAACCGTCATTCACGAGTGTTATTTGTGTATCAGCTGCAATATCTACAGGTGGATTAGAAGTTGTTCGGATTATACCTCTTACTTCAAGTACGGCTTTGTGCAGCAGCAAAAACACATCTTCGTCTCGTGTGTTAAAGGTTCATATGCCCATCTTGTTAGGCTCATTTGAATTTTCACCGAGATACTCAACATACTCAAATTCTGTTGTTCAATTATCTGTTGTTATTTGCTCGGTCAAGTCAATGTAATTTTTGATAAAAGTTTTTTATTTGTAATTTTTAGACAAAATCGTGAATCGCTTTGCGGTTTGAGGTTGTAAAAGCAACCCACTAAAATGTGGCGATATCTGGACGTGGTCTAGTTTTCGTTACTAATTTTCTATTAATTTCTTCGCCAGACGATCATAGCATTTCTCTTTTTTTCTCTTTTTTTTTATTAACGCCGTAGCTGTTTCTGGTGTTGGTGCTATTTCAAAAATTACTTGTTTTATATCCCTATCGCTTGCGATAGGTGCACTTGGCAAAGTGTCTGGGGTGCTCTGCACCCTCACTCTGCCATTGATTTTCTCAGCAATCTTTTGTCCGAAAGCTGTGCCCGCTGCGGAGGCTGCTCCTGTCACAAAAGCTTTTCATGCGTCTAACGCAATAGGTTCTACTTTATTTTCAATTCCAGGTATATTTTCAATTATTTTAGAGAATATATTTCCGAAGAAACCTCCTACGAATTTTCTGCGATAAATAGTTCGCTGTTACATTTTGTTATATAAAACTGTCTGATAAAATTTATCCGACTGAACTCAAGTGCAAATAATATGTTACAATTTCGTTATTGAGACTGAACTGTCGCCCTGATTGATCAGTCTGTGTCATCCTGATAGATGATTTTTGATTTTCGACACTTACAGGATAGTATATTATCTGTCTTGAATTTACTTGCATTAGCGAGCCAAGTGGAACATCGGGAGAAAAAGAATAAATAGTCTGCCTTTACTGCCACGTGCTGAATACAATCCAGTTGCAATAGAATTTAATTAAAATAGAGTTTATTTCTGTGAAGCTGACAGCTGATTCACTATCATACCGTACTGTTGCAACTGTTTCGGATCCATACTGTTGTTTATTGAGTCTGAGCAATGATCCGATTGTATCTTGTTTACTGAGATCGATGAACAGGTTGTTTTTTAGTGTTAATCTTGATCGTAATGTGTTATAGTTTGGAATGAGCTCAAAATTATCTGATGAGATACCGCTGCTGCCGACAGGTTATAAGATATCGTTTTGTTGAGATCTGTAACGTTCTAGCCGCCTTGTTGTATCTTAATAGAATTCCATATAATAACACCTCCTGTTCTTACTCCGAATGTAAAATCATCATTGATTCTAGTTAACACATTTGACATTGATTGCCGGACAGTAGTTGAAACTAAAACTATTTCGTATTGATTATCACTGTTAAGTTCAATTGGTGGATTATCAATAACAGAGAAGTTTGTACTATCCGCCGTAGTCTGAGATGAGTCAAGCAGTAATGTAGTTGATAACATTTTTATTTTTTCTGATAGATAAAACTTGGAGTACTCTGCGGTTAATGAATAAATTTGTGGCGAATTAATTCGCTGTGATAAGATCATTATGTAAAATATAATATTCGTCAGATGTTACATAACCGCTTGATCTCAGATTATCTAAAATTTCAACAATTTCGTTGTCTGTTTCTATGCTTTCATTTCCGGCTTCTTTTGATGAGATTAATAGCATCAGTCGATCAACTATTTCAGCTTGAGAATTAAAGATCTTTAGACCACAAGCTCTTTTCTCTTCGTGAATACTTTTATTACGCATTTTATAGATATTATTAAATACCTTTTAAAATGTCTCTTTGTTTGGTGGTTCTTTAGTTCTATACCTGTCAGCAGTATACGACATAACACCAGCGATAATTCCAGCACGCAATTTGTTAGAAGAATCTAAAAATTCTGCGTAAGTTTGTCCTTTGTCAATATTTTCTTCAGCTTTTAATCCTATATTTCGAATAGTTACCAGATTATTAATAAAATCATTGTATTTATCTGCGAATTTGATGAACGTTGTTGGTTAGTAGGAATATTATCATTCAAAAAATTGCTGTAATCTTCATCGCTTATCAGTTCTATTGCAGATTTTTTTCGTTGGGCATCATTGTAATAATAGTATTAGCTAAAGCTTTTCTTTCCCTTGCTAACTCTTCCTGTCGCCTCATTGAATCAGATGCAAGATTTTTTTTAGTTCTTCAGGATCTCCTCTTTTTTCCATAACTTGTTCTGCAGTTTTTTTCTGACATTTTTCAACTAGACCAAGTAGTCATTTCTCCAATATTTTTTTTTTTTTTTTGATCTTCTGGTGATACTGCATAAATATCAGGTTGTTTGCCAAGTACAACTTCAGTCACTGGTTTGAAAAAAGGTCGTGCAGTTTCTTCTGCTGTTTTCTGTTGTCCTCGACGTTCCTGTCCAACCTTTTTCGTAAATGCAGCTTTTGTTGCAACAAATTTCTTTAGAACTTCTATTCGTTACGCATACATTTTTATAAGTATCTGTTAGATTAATTCTCACAGTCTAAAACCTTGTCTATCCCACATCTGAATATGCGATTTTGATCTCTCGCTATTTTATCAAATAAAAAGAAATTGTGCTTTTCTTAGCCAGTAGCGTCATGATAAAACTCAGTAAATTTATCTTTTAATATATATCCGCACTGCTCTTGTGCTATATTTTGTACGTCAATGTTGTCGAGTCCAGCGAATAACCTGTATTTCGCCTGATAAATCAATCGACGTTATAAAAATCTTATGCTAGATAAACTGCATTACATATTCTGTTGCGCGACAGTGAAAAGTAAGATTTTATCTTATCCATTTCGCTTTTTGCTGAGCGGGATGTCATCAAGGACAATTATTTTATGTCCGTCTGAATCTAGCTCGGCAACTGGAATAAGATTTTCAGGTTGTTTTATGATAAGAATATCATCACCAACGCGTAGTTCATTTTTCAATTTTTCGTTATACTCACTATGCAGCTCGTTTTTATCTTGTTGTGTATTTATAGTATAACTATAACTCGATCCTAGCTGAAGAGGTCGTTAAGTAACAGATTCATCAGAAGGTTGGTTTTGCCCGACTCAGTTCGTTCTACTATCAGATAATGACAATCTGGTAGGTCGTGGTTGTGCTGATGCTTTATTAATCACTCGTTGTCAATGTTAATTATACTCATTCTATTTTAAAATACATTTTATGAAACTAAATTTTATCAGGCGGTTAAAGTTAAATTTTATCAGGTGGTCAAAGTTAAATTTTATCGCGCGGTAATAATAAGAATGAGCTATTACACAAAATTTAGTACGTTAATCGGCAGCTCAACAGAAAAAAAACATCAGTATTTTTAATCACCGCAGCTGGCGCAGACTTAACAAATTACCTAAATAAATTCCGGAGATACAACGACAGGTAATTTAAGTATGTCAGGTCAGCGAGTGCTAGACCTTGAAACAACATTTCCACCCTACAATGTAGATAACACACAAGCAGTAAGCTATTCTCAACTAAAGACGATTGATAAATAGTGAGAGGCGGAAGAATGACTGAATCGATAAACATGCGCGTTAATAAAATAATATCATCGTATAAAGCAACTGCCGCATCGGATTGTACAAACAAACAGTACGTGGACGCTGAAATAGGTGTAGCATCAGCAAGTACAATTACTGCTGCGGATGCCGCTTATCTTAAAAAAGGAGGTACAATTACAGGTGCGATCGATATGGTTGCCAATAAGATAACTTCTACGTATGTACCTGCTGCTTCATTCAATCTTGTCAATAAACAGTATGTGGATAGTGCTGCCCAATCGCTTGCGATTGGTGGTAGTACAAAACGAGCTAAATATAGTGTTGGTCACGTCCCACATCTCGCTGATGCTCTTTTTAATCGTTGGGGTTTTACTGCAACAGCATCAACAAAGTATCCCGAAAATAGTCCAGATTATGCGTTTGCGTTTAACAGCCCTATGTCTAGCTAGTCAGAGTGGATCACAGTTGGAGGAATAAGTGACTTTTGGATCAAAATAAAGTGCCCAGCGGCCGTAGCAATGTGGAAAGTTCAATTATGAGGTCGATCATTTGATAATTATGCGGGAAGAATTTATAATTGGCGATTAGAACGATCGACAGATGATTTAAAATGGACTACGTTGTACACGGCATCGAATGCTTATATCAGTATTTCTAAGCAATTTACACTTGATCCTGCAGTAACCACAAACAAGTATTCGTATTTCCAGATTTATGTTATCAACTCTGAAGGTCCTTTCCCAGGTCTTGCAATGTTTCAGATATATACACTTGACGATTTAATGTGATTGTAATATATAATGTCTGTTGATCCTCCTGTGATCAGAGTCACAGGAAAGTTGAATAATTCTATACTAAACCCGAAAACGAAGATCGAAGTAGCTGATGTTGATTTGCTAAACCCAGAAAAAGTGTTGAGGACGCGAGAGCGATAAATATAACTTCTCGAATAAAAAAATCAACTTTAAATTCACCTGGTTTAAATGGGAACAGTGACAACTTTGTCAGAGTTGCAGGAATCAGAGGCCCTCAACTTAAGTACGCAATCAAAGATTTTAATATAATTAACAAATACTGTCCTGTAAGTGACTGTGAGGGACAGCGATTAAAGGTTGAAAAGTTGTTGATAAATACGTTGATTGATCTAAAAAAAGAAAATCTTTTGAAGATCGACAAATCTAACCTTATAAAAACGAAAGAGCAAGAGAAATCAGTTCACAATTAATAGTTCCGGTTCAGTACCCACGAATGTAGTCCCAGTCAAATTTTAGAGCATTTTTTTCCGTCTCCGTTTGGTGCTGATACAAGGGTTAGATTTAGGCATTCTTGGTATGGATTTAAAGGCAATTGTTTATTCTTTAGAATATGAGCTTATGGTGTGGTTGTCCGTGTGTGTTTCGGCGACAATGTATAGTGAGTAATAAGGTCTTGGTGATGATCCGGAAGTGAAATCTGTGTTCCATTGCACGCTGGTTTGTTTACAGTCCAGCCTTTCAAAAAATTGCTGGTGAACCTTCGATAAGAACTTCACCGTGAAGTCATCTTTGAAGGTATTTTAGATTAACATATGATTTGTATTGATTGTTACACAGTGGAAAATTCAGTAAATGTAGAGAATATATAGTAAAATTAATTGTGTTCTATGTCCAAGAGCGACTAAAAATAGTTCACGACGAGCTTGATAAACTTGCTGAAACAAGGAAACACAAGTTTCTAAAAAATCGTAAGCTCAAAGACACATTTGCTAAACATCGAGTATTTCCTGTGTTAGGTATGGACTACTATGATAAAAAGACGTTGTTGGAAATGGTAGATAATGGTGTTATATTAACCTGCTAACAACAGCGTGTCTAATTTTAAAAGACTCTCTCACCGGTGATAAAAAAGTATAACGTATATCACTTTAATGCTGCACTAAACGCAATATCAGAAACTGAGTATATGATTAAATCATATGATGATGTCGAATGAGACATATTGTATTAGGAGCTTAACGATATTACAACTGTAGAACCTAGCACTGATAAATATTATGACGCGCATCATAGTTCTAAATAATTTGAGTTCCAAAAATATATAAAAAAAGAAGCTGAAAAGATCCTGACATATCTAAAATACAGAAATATCAAAGAGTTGATTGCTGGATACCTAAACCTACCCGTCAATGAATTAAAGTTAGGAGAAGCAGCTATTCGCGGTCTTTTGAGTTTTGCAACAGCATATACAATTCTTAGGCAATATCTAGTACTTAAATATTTTAAACTGGGACAATTACGTAGTTAGTTATATTTATCGTGATAGAGTCACTGATATTACTGAAATACCGACAAATTTTGATCCATTATTTTCATCCTCAGATCGTAAAGTTTTAAAAGATAGTAGATATTGTTATGAGTATATGCTCTTGAAATAAGTAACAGAAAAGAGTGAAGACAACAAGCTTTGTAAAGTTTAACAAATAATTTATTTCCCTTGTATACAAAGTGAAAAATGAGAAAAAAGTACTTACGGAATTGCGAATTAAATCCAAAAGTAATCCAAGAATTAAAGACACAAGTCCTAGTAATAAAATGTCCAGAATAAAACTCAGTTCAAGTCCCGAAGAGATTCAAAATCGAAGGCGATGACGTGTCTGTTATAGCCTATGAAGTACTGATGTGTCAACAGTCTTTTGTTGAATCACATAAATATTATTCCAGGTTTGAATTCAGTATAAATTCCAATGAGTGTCTTTATCCAAGAATTTTGTCAGAACACTTTTGTATCTCCAGACAAAATAATCACTTGCATTCAATAATTTGAAGAAAATAAAATTCAGTCCAAACTGGTCACAACATAATAGAACTTAAAGTGCTAGATGTTAAAGCACGGCTGGTAAAATCCTCACAGTCACAAGATAATATAGTTTTCTGCTTGACCTCAAGGTCACAATTAGCATTTTCTAAAAACATCCACAACCTAATGGAAAATAACCTTCCTGAATGATCTAATGAGCCTTGTTTATTTAAAATATAATACCCTATAAAATTCACTTGGGAATCTCCAAAGTCCTGACCCTGATCAACATATTTACTCCTTCTTTGTTTACCTGAATAATAATTCGGTTAATAAGCGCATACACATAGAGAATAATGAAGCTATTATTAGTTGTTTGCATAAATGAAATAATTTTTTTTTTTAAAAATCAATCAGGTCAAACAGAAATGAACTCCGTTGTGGACAAGGTCAAGTCCAGCAAACAATGTTACATTACAGTAACATGTAATGGAATAAAAAAAAATTAAAACTATCAGACAAACAAATTAAATTAAATATACATAACAACAGAATGATATTTCATCTGAAGTGTATGATAAGTACAGAGATTTTCTTGTTGATCATGTTACAATAAATTTAGTGCTCTGGTTGATAAGGCTGCTGCTACAAAAACCTTTACTACGTCAATTGATATAATAATTGGAACAGTTTCATAATGACATAAAAGAAATTACTGATTTCAATCATATCTCTTCAGGTCTCGCAGACGACGTCATAGACGGGGTAATCAGGTACTATAAATACTACCATTAAAAGCATTTTACTGCGTCAGACGTGCCAGAAAATATTACAGCATAATAATAGGTGTGCTAAACTACATTCAAATGGTATTCACGACAATTGGAATCGTCTCAGCGCAAGGAACAGCAAATCCCTTACTCCTGATAGTGTCTGAGGCAGGTGTTGTATTATCAGCAATAAACAAAAAGATCGAGCCAAAATACGAGAATAAAAATACCTCTTGTAAAATAGCAGTATCGACTTATAATAAAGTTCTTAATCAGCTTCGAGCTTATCTCAGAGGTGAGAAGTTTATTATTTTAGATCTGATACAGGAGCACGTGTCAAAGACGATTTGCTTGTTGTTATGTTACCGAACAGAACTGTGAAATACGAAAAACGATACTCAGTAAATTTTGTGTGAAATTTGAAATATGGAAGATATAACTGTAAAAGATACTACGTTAAAGATGAAAGGAATTCTTTTCCGAGGTAAGCATATGACAATCACGCTTGACAACGAAAAGTACAGCATATATTTCAAAAACTGAATTAAGATAAAGTTGCCTATTGTTCGCAAGGAGGATTCGAAATATTTTAGTAAGACTGCTTTGATCACAGACTCACTTTCTGATGTTACTGATAATCTTTTCAATCCAATATCACAAGACAAATACACAGAGATCACAGTCGATGACGAACTAAAAAAGTGTGATGTCGATAAGTCAATACTCTCACATGGAAATTTTATCAAGATGTTAGGACCTGGCTCTCTCATAAGTGGTAGGATTAATTTGTACTTGTTTTGTCATGACGATGTGAGTTATATAATAGAAAAAGCTGAGACTTTAAAAATATCTCGACAATTGGCTGTGTAAAATATTGTGTGGATGTCAAAAATAGGTAATAGTAAAATTTTGTGTGAATATTAAAAATAAACCACAGTAGTGAGTATAAAGGGGATGGTTTCTTAACCAACCCTATTTTGTCTGACGATGATAGAGATTTCCTTGATAGGACCTCAAGTTAGGTAATCGACTAAGAAATCGATTTTGTTGCCTCAACATAATTGTTTTCGCATTTGTTTGCTAGCTGGGGGTCTATGGGTAAGATTGTCTGGTCGTCCCAATACAAAATGGGGGTAAGTCCAAGAAACCCCTTTATAGTCACTACTTTCTCCAGCCGAATGTGAAATAATTGGCTTCGTACGGTAATGGAAGATGGTTATCATGTATGAATGGTGTTGAAGAGGGACGATAATTATTTTTTGGGATATATTATCTCTTATATGGTGAGAGATACTCGAAAACATGGCGGATCTATATCCATTCAGTAATGGTGGGTATAGGCAGACTATGTTAGGTAAGGAAAATATTCTGATATCGGTGGCAAAGATATTGATAGTAATATCGTAATGATGTAAATAAACTACAAAACAGCGTTTGTGTATGTGTGTGTGCGTGTGTGTGCGTGTGTAATTTCCGACTCATACGTGAATGGTGCTGGATGAAATTAAATTTTTAGTGAAATGTATAAAATTTTATAGGCACGTATATTTCGCAGTAGGTTAATGTATGGTAATGGAATTTGTATGCCACGAGCATGTTATATTTTTATTTTAATATTTTGACTTTCTCTGTCTAAGACAAGAGTTGAGTTTTACGTCAAATCGTAAGAAATGTCTTAAGATTTCACGAACTTTCAGGTTGCAACCGCATACAAGTACATACTGTCTCAATTTAATAGATCCATTTTGTAAGTGAAATATGTACATGATGATCTTCCCCGAAAAGTGTTAATTCAATTTGTAGCAGGAAGTTCACGGAAGTGGCCATATTAATTACAATAAGACAAACAATTTAATGAAATTCTAATTATCTGACTGTGTTTTAAGATTTAGGACTTAAATGTAAGAGAGGGCTTCATCATGTTGATGAAATCATAGTTGATATTGATGTCGATCTAAACTGCCATGCAAAGTTATGGATAATTTTACAAACAAACGATAAATCAAGTGAGCTCCCGTAATACTAGTACCTGATTTTAATACGATCATTTCGCATTTAATTAATTTTTGTCTTGCATCACTAATTATTTGCAAGTTTATTTTAAGAAACATTCAGTTCTTTTATAATAATTTTTGATTTAATAAATAAAACTTGCAGGAAAACCTGTCCAAATGGTCACATAATTAAAGTGAAAAACCCAACCAAAGCCAGACAGGTTTCCAAAAAGCGATTTCGATTGGAAAAACAGATATTCATCAAGCGCACAAATGATGTAGGGCTACATCGTCTGTGTATAAATACCTCACCGTAGGACGAAAACATTACACTAAGGAAATGTCTTGTCAGTGAGAAGTCTACTGAAGGACTTGCTGATCTCCAGCTGTAGAGGTATGTGAGTTGTTTATTAATTTCGTATGTATATTATAGGTTATAACTATTGTACTACTTCGTTTATTTTTGTATATTTTCTATGTAACTCCGGCTTGCATAGTATAAGACAAATATTCTCTATTCTTGTATGTGATTTAACAGGAGATCTATATCAGCAATAAAGTTGCATTTTATTAAGAAACGTTTAGTACTATAGGATTCTTGTCGGACACGGATAGGTTCACTTCTGAGCCTATTCATTGCTTTGTATTGTTGTGCTGATGATGTAATTTGTATAGTTTACCGTATATAACGTCATTACGTGTTATCGTATATGCCCGTGTCATTCTTAATACACGTCTTAGATTTATTTTCAGCTGATCAGAGTTGATGGATTAGCAGCTGTAAAGCTGACTATAAAGCTGACCATAAAAGTTGTAGAGCTGACCATAGTGATCAGAGCCAAAAAATGTTAAAAACAAACCCAAAAAATTCCAGCAGACGAGGTTAAAAATAAGTTTTCCCACGACCGCAGCCAATCAGTAAAGAGAATACTGCACAATAATTTCATGGACTTTTTTGTACCAGTCAGAATCACATAAAGTGATATGTTCACATGTATAATATCAAAAAATATGAAACTGCACACACTGTAGGCAAAGTGTACCGACTATGTGATAAGAATAACATATCGTGTTGTTCATGAATGTCATGCTTCCGTACGAACTCAATCTCTTTCCAAACATTTTCATGAACTAAAACCAAATTGTTCTGGGTTTTAATAATCCGAATGTATGGGTAAGGTTTGAGTTTACTTTTCTTTCCTTAAAATATTTTAGGTTTACCCATAAAATGCGAATTATGTTGACTCTTCATAACTTTTGAAGTACATCATGCATTTGTGATTAGTAAACATATAGGGCTAAATTTAAGTACGAACTATGCCAATGTCGATTCCTCTTTCTTAGATGTGGGCCTTGCATCTAGAACCGGATATCTACCGCTATACTATTTTATCAGAGGTGTACGTGTGCTCTGAACGCATTTCTATTATTTATTTTCAATCATTACATTTTAAGGCGTTGATCTAAGTCACTTAAACATTGATCTGAAAACTATTCTATTCCATGCTTGGTTCGACCAAATGACATATGAACCACCCACCAAACCCATCCATGTATCTAACCACCCACCCATCTCTCCATCCGACCATCCATCAGTCTATCCTTTACTGTGCCTTGACACAACTCTTGGAAGGATAGACGCATAGATATATAGAAATGGGCATGTGTATATAATCTTATAGCCACGTATAAACTTATCGTCTAAACTGAACTTAGCTAAACAAAATTCCAAGACAGAACGATTATATAATGTCTTGGAATATATTAAAAGAAAATAATTAAATTATACACGTGTGCATATTTTGATATGCTTTCAGGTGCTGAAATGTGCATAGGGTGTAAATTTTTATATAAGCAAATTTGTTTTGCATTACCTCCATTGATGGTACAAATTTCCATCCGATGCACAATTAACAATTAACATGACAAAATGTTCATGCACATGTAAATATACGTACGTACCTAAATTTGCACGGATGTGTTAACTGGCGTATGATTACCAGATCATGAAATATAGGTTATTTTGTCGTTTCTTGTTTGCAAGAAGTTGTCCTTCTAAAGCAAATTTTCACACCTGCACAGTTGCTAGGAAATCTCTGTTACATGTAGATTACTTGACCTACTTCTCCTATTCCCCGAACCTAACATGGTAAGTTCAATTTGTGTTACGCGATATTGTTCAAAGAGCTAATATTTGTTTTCTAATCTCCTTTCCTTGATATTTTAATTAGTATGCTATTAAGTTTTCCATAAGAAAGCACTCAAGATTTTATTGTCTTTTCAAATCAAGTTTGATCTGAAGTCCAGTTTTACGTATAGGTATCAGCGGAACTCTATCCACACAAAGTTTGCATTGCCAAAAGACAGGCTTACAATATCATCGGTATCTATTTGTCGTGTATTTGCCGTATCACCTCCTTCGTATGTAGGATTATCAAGTTCTTTCAGTAGAATAGCTATCTTTGCTTGCTAATTAAATAGCAAAATACTAGCATAGACAGATAGATAGTAGAATAGAACATAATAGAATAGAATAGAATGGAATGGAATAGTTAGAAAAAATAGAGAAAATAGAATAGAATATATAGAGAAAATAGATGGAGAAAATAGATAAATAGAGAAAATAGAATAAATAGAGTAAATAGAATAAATAGAGTAAATAGAATATAGAATAGAAAATAGAATATGTATTTTTGACTTTTATTATCATTCTTTTATGATGGCCTATCTATTATGTACTTTATATTGGTCACCTGTCAAGTCGGGCAAAATCTTTTCTCGCTTGCTCGTGGTAGATCGAAGAGTGAATTATCATCTTGCTCGATCTGCGCCCGCAAATGACAAATATTAGTGGAAGTAAATGGACTTTAGGGATCACAATACAAAATACTTGGAATACCATTCTTCATCAATGTATTTTAAAACTACTGTCGCATTGAAAATGAACTCTTTTTAAACAAGCGTAAAGGATATGAAAGAAAAGTCTAGTTATACTTTTATCTAAAAATTAATTTGTGACAAAGCAACGCTGTCGACATATGAATATAAAGTTCATTCATTTTTTTACCGTATTATGTACTTTTCAAAAAATATTTTAATATTCCCCGTATATAGGTAGCCATGGGTCGGGGAGCCATCCGACGGACTACCTTACAATTCTTTCTTCTACATAAGTCTTGTCTTCTGTAAATAAAGGCTTTAAACAGCTATATTTTGAGCTATTAAAACTGGGTATAGGTACGATAAGAAAAGAGGTTAGCCTGAAGAAAGAAAACGCTATAAAATGTAAGAAAGAAAAGAAAAAGAATTGTGCAGCAGAAGAGATTAAGAGACATGAGTATTGTAAGAGAATAATTTTTATAATAGGCATATGTATATAATCGGTATACACATGAATCTTATAAAACTAGTTCTTAATGATACGTACAGTGCATCAACTGATTTTCGTAAATATATTTCAAACATTTCAAACAATAGACAGAAAATGACTACAATACAACTAAATTAATAAATGTGTGCCATTCAGTTTCAAAACGTTCCAATTTATTATTTCTTTTGGCTAGTTCCATCTCACAAGTGTAGTATCTTTATAAAAAAATTTTTTAAATAAAGGTAGGGATGGATGTTTTCTTTCAAGACGCATATTATATATGTATCTTTAAGATATCAGCAATATAAAATTAATTACATTGCCTGCTTCTAACATACCGACAATTATTCATATAAGTGAAAGGGTATGCAGGAAATTAGTGTTGTTTCTAATCCACTGGCTTAAATCATTGCTTAAACTGCTTTCAGTTGCACGGTCCCAAAAAGGTGAATTAATATTTCAGCTGAATCCATACAAAAAGAACATTTATTATTTACCATTCCAGTTGTTTCTAGAAATGTGTTTGTTGCAAGAACTCTATGCAGTAATTTATGCTGAAACCAAATTAGATTCGAATCTTTTGTAATTTCGCATGTTAAGGCAAAATGCTTTGTCCAATCAATTGGTCTAGTAGAGTAAGTTGCGTTTTCCATTTAATTAGTTCTTACGTTTCTAATATTTCTGTGACCTTTACTAAGATACTATAAATATTTCTGCAACTTTTCTTAGTTTTAAGGATAAGTAAGGTTTTTTTTGGCAATCCAAGGTTTTTCCAAACTTTCTGGTTGGGATTCGATAGATAATCTATTCATATATGATTTCACAGAATTAAGGAACCATACATATTGTAGAAAGTTATTTCCAACATTATACATTTCATTCACTTTTTGCCATGAAAGGAATTGTTCATTACTCAGGACAATATCGTTAATAAATAGTATACCTTTTTTCAAACCATTTTTTGCTAAAAAAAAAAAAAAAAGACCCTTCGACATTAATATTTTCATTATACATTAGGGCTTCGATGAGAAAATCTGAAAAAGTCTTTGGAATAAACGTTTTAGAGTATATAATATAAGAAATAAAAACATCCTTCCAAAATATATTATCGATATTGTCTATGTTCCTTTCTATATAATTAATACCAAACTTGTTGAAATCCTTCAAAAAATTAAAACAATGAAACATGAGTTTACTCCATTTTGTACTTTTGGTAAGTATTCTTCTGACACAAGATATTTTGAGAGAACAAATGAAATTTTTAAGTCAATCAACGCAAGTCCCCCTTCTTCATAACTTTTATTTATTATTTTTCGTTTTATCTTGTCAACTGATCCTTTCCACAAGTACTTGTAGATTACACTATTCAATTTTTTAATAAACCATTCTGGAGGATTTGGTAAACTTATTAATATGTGATTTAATTCTGATCGAGCAAGTGATTTCATCAAAATAATTTTCCCATAGTGGGTAAGAACTTTCTTCGACCACTGAGTCAGTAGTGTTTTGATGTCATTTCATTTACTATCATAATTTAGATTTATCATTAGACTTAAATCCGTAGAGATAATAATACTTAATATTGTGAAACTATCATCTATCCAGCATAAATTATACTTTACACACAAACGGCAATTTCTGTTTTTCACGGTTGCTATCGATATTATTCTTGTTTTCTCTATGTTTACATTAAGGCCGGAGGTCTTTGCATAGAATTTTTATGTGTGCATTGTTTGTTTTTTTAAGAGCTTTCTCAGATCCAACCAAAAGCAATGTTGTATCACCTGCATACTGAGATATTAGAATTTCATTTCCATCTATTATAATACCATTTATATCTTTATTCTTTTTAATCATTAATGACAGTATCTCTGCACACAGTAAAAATAAATAAGGTGAAAGGGGATCGCTTTGTCTGCATCCTCTATATATATGAAACCAAGATGAGTAAAGTTCATTCATTTTCGATTTTTTTTTTCACTCGGCGCAGAACGTTTGCTACATGTTAGAAACAATCAAAACTATTACCATAAGTAGAAATACTTCTTTGTAATAATCACATATAACCGATATGTTCACGTTACAGTTTAAATCTTCACATACACGATCTTTATATATATATATATATATATATATA
>JAECUM010037190.1:0-26088 GCA_016617855.1 Megalonaias nervosa
TATATATATATATATATATATATATATATTGTTACGAATATGTAATTAAATTGCTTAAGTGTTAGTTTTAAAATTCTTTTTTATTTTATTTTTGTTTCATTACATTTTATTGTAATGATTATTTTCACGGGATTTGATATTTTTGAAAAAATATTCAGTCTAATTTGAACGTAATAGGTTTTACATTATCATTATTTTTAGCACACTTTGGTTCATAGATTTTGTAAACACTACGCGAAAACGATTGGCTGTTGCCAAGGTCATTTCGGCTTACGTGTTAGTCTGAATAAACAATGTTTTATTTTTAAATTTATTTCAGTGTGAGAATTTGATTCTTAGATAGGACTATTCTTGCATACGTGATAAATGGCAATTTCTTTTATTGCGCTATTCAAATTAGTAAATCACGTAGCCTATCACGTGAGTTACCATGTGATCTAAAATCGAGGATTAAAACAGCCATTTTCTACTACATCTATTGAGTTGTATCTTAAACCTTGAGGGCTCAAGAGGTTTCTCTTGTTGTTGCCAAATTGTTTTGAAGTTCATCTGTTTTTTGGAATTTAATAATTTATTCTCTGGAAAACTAAACAAGTATACTTTTTTATAAAAAGTTATGGGACAAAGAAATTCATTGGAAATTCATTCTGGAATTCTATACGGAAACATAAACTGTGGTTCAATCGAGGATCTGTTACCATCAGTACAGACATCATCTGACGCCATCGCCTCCATATTGGAATTTCTTCGAGATTCGAACCCGGATTCTATTAGAACTGTTTATTGATAGGACTTATATTTTTCAACTTTAGGATTAATTTTTGGATTATATTCACAAACCGTAAGTCCTATTTCCTATTTTTACATTGTTTTCTAGGGAAATAAATTATTTTCTTAAAATTTACAAAGCTTGTTGACTTCACTCTTTTCTTTTGTTACATTTGTACCAGCCTACACGTAACAGAAGAAAACTGGGGGCTCGTCCTTGTGATATTTGAATTTTGGCTAAAATATTTCAGAAAATTATTTTTTGAAATTCAAATTCCTCTAGTTTTTAAATCCAAGTACTATTTTACATTTTGTTTGAAATCTTTAGTGAAAACATGAGACTTGCATTCACAATGTCATTAAAAGTGGAGACTTTTCATTTTAGTCCTACTCAGGAGCAGTTGGAAAGTTCGAAAAAAGATGAGCCGCTTGAACTTGCCAGAAAATACGATCTTTCTGAAGCAAAATCTTCCTTAACGAAACGAGAAATAAAAACATTTTCATTCAATATTTGGTAGAGAAGAATGTTCTTGACAAAAGTGTTTTGGCTCCGGTCAGTAAGTCTGTATCAGACAAATACAAGATGGAATTGGAGTTAAGGAAGCTCGAGCTTCAAAAGGAGGAAAGAGAGAAGCAATTGCAATTGCAATTTGAAGAGAAGGAGAGAGAGAGAGACAGGAAAGATAAACAAATGAAATTACAATTTGAAAAAGAGGAGAGACGGACAGGAGAGGCAGAAAGATAAACAGTTTCAATTTGAAGAGAGAGAGAGAGAGAGAGAGAGAGAGAGAGAGAGAGAGAGAGAGAGAGAGATATGCAAATCCAAAAAGAGAAGAATGAAAAGGAATTTCAAATTAGAATGAAAGAATTTGAGCTGGCAAGTGAAAAGCACATTTCCACTTCATATACAAATTCAAGTTTTGACATTACAAGAAATATTAGGTTAGTGCCCCCTTTTAGAGAAAAAGAAGTAGACATATATTTTATTTATTTTGAAAAAGTTGCTGAAAATTTGAAATGGCCAAGGGAGCATTGGACTCAGTTATTGCAATGTGTACTTTTGGGCAAGGCCCGAGACATCTATGCATCCCTGCCAGTACAACAAAGTTCTGACTATGATTTGGTTAAGGAGTGCATCTTAAAGGGTTATGCGTTAGTCCCTGAGGCTTATCGGCAAAAATTCAGAAACTATAAAAAAGAAGCTGGACAAACTTATGTTGAATTTGCAAGAGAAAAAGAGCAGCTTTTTAAGAGATGGTGCTTAGCCAAGAAAGTTGAACATGATTATGAAAGTCTTGAATAACTTGTGTTACTTGAAGAGTTGAAAAGCTGTGTTCCTCATGACATTAAGAATCATCTTGAAGAGCATAAGATTGAAACCTTGGAAATTGCTGCTCTTGCTGCTGATGAGTATTCCTTAACTAATAAATTTCCTGTTGTAGGCAAATCATTCACTCAGCAGTCTACAGGTAGAAAGGTATTTCAGCCTAATACGACTCCTCCTAAAACTCAATCTGGCACAACTTTTAAAAATCAAGCTTCTGATAAACTTGATTCAAAATCCTTGTCTATTCCTATGTGTACCTATAGTAGTAAGAGAATATGGGGTTTCTGGCTCAAAGACCCTATTTCATACTAGGGACCAGGTGATAGCCAGTGATAGAACATTTATTTTCACATTCCGAGGCTTCTGGTTCGGAGACCCAATTTTAGACTAGTGACCAGGTTATACAAATATTAGAAATATTTCATCATCGTGATAATAAAGACTAAACTTTATTCTACCGCTTACACAAAGACGTCATTCGAATAAATCTTTTATTTGCAGTTTGTTAAGAGGATACTTTTTATCAATGAAATATACTTTCGATCGATCGAGGTCAATGGTAAGTTTAATATACTTTTCTTGACTAATTGAATTGTGAAAGTTATTAAGTCCCTTTGATAACTCACAGCTTGATTTTTCGAGATAATTGAAATACTAGCTGTTATCAGATTTGATGAACGAAAGTTTTAGCTTGTCACGTTTACTGAAGCATATTCCTGATATTTCATTACTAATTTCAACTGTCAACTGTTTTCCGTCTATCGTTAGATATTTGATTTTGCTGTTGATGCTATTTGTCACTGTCAAATTTTCAATCATTATTTCTAAAGTTTAGATAAAATTTCATACCCTAGTCCAATGACTTAGTCATCAAATATAATGTCAAGTATAAATCTGTCATCACGACGGTACCCAAGTGCAAACGTATCTACTCCGTTTTCGCAATAACGTTTGTCATCAAAATTACTTAACCCTCGTTTGATAATAACATCTGTTTCAAGTTTATGATGATTTGTTCGAATAGCCATTGCTCTTACATAACTAATGCCACCGTCAAGCGCGTACTTGTAATCATCAAATCCATAAACTTTTTAACAAAATCGCGAGGCAAACCTTTAGCTTTTTTTGTTATTTTATTATTGTC
Source organism: Megalonaias nervosa (assembly GCA_016617855.1). Taxonomy (NCBI): domain Eukaryota; kingdom Metazoa; phylum Mollusca; class Bivalvia; order Unionida; family Unionidae; genus Megalonaias; species Megalonaias nervosa. The sequence goes on from JAECUM010037190.1 coordinate 3,240, forward strand.
AAACAACACGGCATACATTTTACTTCGCAATCCAATAAAGTATTTTATGATACTCAAGTTCATTTCATCCTTAAATTTACCAATAACCTTTTTATTTGTGTCATCATGAAATTTACCATCGCGAGGGTAATCGGAGAGATCAAACAGATGTCGGTTATCAAAGATATTTTGATAGACGTCCTCACATTCGATTTCATAAACGAGCGAGTCAGTATCTGTAAACAACAATCTACTTGATGGCCACTGCTTTTTGACAAATTTGTAATGAAAATCGTACATCAGCCACTTTGACAAATCTAACACAGACGCTCCAACATAAATCGGCTTATTTAGTTTTAGATTTGTCTTTCGTTGCTGTATTGCGACAAGATTTTCATTAAAAATTTTCAAGCTGACAAAATCATCGTCCGACACAAGTTTTTTTCGGCGGTTAATATCATTAACTAGTTCGAGTTTTACCCGTTTTCTAATATTTTCCATGGTCTTACCAAAAACGGAGTTGTTCATATGTTTAAAGAATTTTTTCTCGAAATCAGTTTTCGCTAGAGCTCTCCTAGAAGTGTTTGAGTTAATATAACTTCTCATCCACGGCGACTGATTAAATTTTAGCACACGATGAACTTTCCTCAACACAAGACCAGCGTCTATTGCTTGTTTTAAAACTCTGTAATGCAAAACATAATTTCTTTTGTCAAGTAAATTTGGGACTAGTTTTTTTTACCTTAGAATCTTGTTTTGGTGATGCAATTGCTTGTTGTTCTTGAGATAACAAACTATAGTCTATTATCATTGACTCCGCACAAAACGGATAATCGTTGTGTAAATCATGTAACGAAACAGGATAGTCAAGATCAACTTCAACGAAATAGGAGACATCGTCAGGTATCTTCTTTTCCGTCTCCGCCAAAAATTAGTCAGTCGTAATCCAACGAAATCCACTAAATGGCATTGATTCGGACATAAAATGACCATACAAATTATTACAATCTAGATAAATGATATACTTCGATGGAAGATCAGGGTCGTACTCGCTCATATATTTGTTATTTGCTTTCGAAAACTTTTTTGTTATCACGCTAATACCACCTCTAATACATTTCTCGATAAAGTTAAACATGTCAACGTCTGTTAGTAACTCTAACTTTACTTTACTAAACTTTAACAAGGCATCCCACGATAACCCAGGAGAAGAGTAATACCAACAAGGATCAAGTCCGTAATTGTTATAACTCACTTTCCTAAAGCTTTCAAATACGTCCGCCAGCAATAATACATCAGTTTTCAAGCACAAATCATGATAATCACCAAACGTCTTGCAATCAAATTCTTTCCAAATAATCTTGCGCCTATTTGTACTCGTTGTCAGTTATGTTTTCATTTTTTAGTTGCGAATAAAATTTGTCTTTGTCAGGTAAAGAAATTTCATCAAATTTACTCCAATCGTCGAGATACTCATACGGAAACATTCCTTTTTTTGTCAGTAGATTAAATTTATCTCCAAAACAATCTCGTAGGTTATAAAAGTCGCTACAACCTTCCACCAGCTCATCCAATGATGCCGCCATAAATTGCATGCTGTCAATAAAATGCAACTTACCTAGCGTAACTGGCATATACTTTTCAAAATTATTTGGAATGCACTTGATTACATTATCAAGTTTTAAACAAGACTTTATTTCATCATTACCAAAAACTTCTACTATAATATGACTGTCATATCCTCTGAAATTGTAAAGAACAACTGGAATAAAATCTGGAGCATGAAACTTTAAATTACATTTATCATGAGCCGCTCCGCGATATTGTCCTGTTAGATGACAATGGTCACGTACTTTTTTATCAACGTCAAAAGCTTTTTCACAAATGGACAAAATTCCGCTTGTTCGTGATCAGATATTTGTTGAGCAGTCAGTTTTATCATTGGAACAATTCTTTTTAAGCGTATAAATATATCATCAACTTCGTCAATCAACTGTTTGAGAAGCCAAACAGCCGGATCCTTACCACGATATAATTTAATAGGCTTTGATAAACTCGAATCACTACAGCATACTACCTTATACGCTACCCCGCATGGAATATGATTTTGAATTTTTCTCGTACTAGACTGATTAGGGTTATTTTCTGCGCCATCACAGGCTGTAGCAGACACTCAAAGTCAACGTATAACACGAAAGGAATTTTTAGTTTGTGATTATGATTGACAAATTGTAACAAATTATTATCTTTAGAAGGCATTGTTATTCGTTGCACATCATTACAATACTGCAGATGCCTCTGTAATTTTTTATTATCAGAACACCCATGCAAACAGCGATAACAGAAATACTTTTTATCTTTATGTTTGTTATACTGTCTGCCAACGAGTCCGTTAAAGTTTTTGATTCAAACGTAATGATTTTTGTAAAACAGCCAGTTTATTGTCGATTGCGAGGCTCTTTCTGAAATATATCTCGGATATACGTTTTCACGCTCGTCAAGACCAAATACGTTAACTGAAATATTATTATTTTGCTTTTCAAACTTTGGTATTTGATTTTCTGCAACTGGGAAGTCAATATCAGTAAAATTCAATCTCGACACATAAGCAAGATACTTGTCAAATCGCTCAGCATTTTCTTCTACTGGAAACATCGCAGAAAGAATAGCCTACTGAAAACATTTTCAATTAAAATTCTTTACATTTATACAGCATTTCTTATTTTTTATTGTTTGTGGTAAGTCAACATACCCAACGCTATCAGCGCCGCTACCGCGTAATACGTTATATTTCAATGTGTGAAATAAAATAATCATTTCAAACTTCCAGCCCGAACCTAGTTCAGTAAATTCTTCTATCTTTTTCCAGATTTCCTGGTGTATTTCTTCGGCTAGCAAACGCAGATTAGTTCCAATCAAAACACGTCTCGATTTTGCGTTAATGTAAGGGTCTGAAAAATCATTGTCAGTCGATTCGTCTGTTACAAGCAACTTTGAAAATATAACGTGATGCTGCACCAGTATTCTTAGGCCCTTGTGTTTTTCAAGTTCACGTTTAACGGTTGGTTCTAACAGATGATAAAAATCAGTTGCAGTAAAATTTACAAGTACGATTTCTTTATCAAACCTATAGCTGCTGTCAAATCCAGTAAAAGCGGTCGCTATTTGTGTAGGTTTCCCCATAAGACTCTTTTTAGCCATATCACGTAACTGCAGCATTGTTATATAATGTAATATTATATATCTAATTGATCGTTCGATCGATAACTCACCGCACTACGCAAGCCTGTTGAACAATCAATTAGAGATACAAATTGCTTATAGTATAATGGCACAGAATTTCTCAAGCGAACAAGAATACTATTACGTTCACCCTATTTTCAACGAGTACGCGGGAAATATGTTAGGATCGGTGATTCACGTGAGATATCAAAAACCGATTGGTAAAGTAACACCAGCCGGCTATAAGATCAGCGTAAGCGGAGATAATACTGAACCAGTTGAAATGTTTAAGAAAGATTTTATTTACACGTTATTCTGTGATGAAATTCCAGAAGGACAACGTGTATATCATGTTAACGGTGCGGTTACCGGTTACAATATTGAAAATTTGTCTTTACAAAATGAATTTCAACCTCATCCCGTGTTTGATTTATATGAGGCCTCTGACAAAGGAATTGTTCGAAATAGAAGAACGAAAAAAGTGCTAGGAAAAATGCAATGGAGCTGATATCTTAGAAAAATTGTCAGAGGAACACTAACAGATCAAATTAATTATTATAGCCATCGTTTTGTTTACGAAACTTTTAACGGACCAATACCAAATGATTTGGTTATCGATCACATTGATAAGAATAAAACAAACAATCGTCTAGAAAACTTAGATCTTGTCACACAACAAGAAAATAGTAGACGTGGAAATGCTGATGGTGCTAGATTTGCTAGACCAGTAATTTCAGTAAATACCGAAACAAATGAAGAATTGAAATTTCCTTCAATATCAGCTGCTGCTAAGCACCTTAAAATTGACAGCAAATCAGTGAAAGATGTAGCAGATGGCAGAACTAAATCAGCGACATCAGTGTCAACCTTTGACAGGATCGTCTTTAGATACGATGATTAATTATATTTTCTAACTCAGTTTTGGTAAGACAGTTTTTGTGAGCAAACATTAGAACATCAGTTTTGTTAAATTTCAACGTCATTACTGCTCTATCATTAAGTTTATTTTTTTCTGCCGCTGTCAGGAGAATTTTGTTAGATTCACATTAACGTCAACAGAATAAGAACTGTAACCCGACAAACATTTTCGCACTGCCTCAGCTAATTCTCCGTAATTTAATATAGTAACCCTCTGATGATACTTTATTTCGTCAGTCATTCTATTATTATATAATTAGATAAAAATATATTATAATATGAATCTGATGAAACGACTTGCTGATATATACGCGGACGACAAGGTAATAGATGATAATTTTATACAAAAAAATAACGTAATCTCAGAAAAATCTGCTGGCTATTGTGAAGATTATATTTTGTACAACAATGACAATGATGAACAAGACGAGATTGTAGGTGTAGTTGACAAGAAAAATTACAGCAGACCGACTACTGGACGATATAATGTTAAGTATCACAGGCCAAAAAAAAATTTAAAATTTAATTTTACTGTCACAGAGCAGCAAGTGTTTTGGCAGTTGATAAAACCTTTCTTAAATACAAAAATAGCTGGCCAAGAAAAGAGCATAAAATTTGATTTCATATTTGCTAAGATATTTAACATAATGGCGATTTCTGATAATCGGAGACAATATCTAATATCGTTATGTAAGCCTGTAAAATGTAAATGTCAAACGTAAGTACGAGGAAATTTATAACAACATTATTTCTCGATGTTAATTATTTGTTTAGTTGGTACCCAACTGTTAAATTTATCGCTGTATCCCCTCCACTTGACAAGACTTTTGTTGCCGCGCTTCCTAATAACTTTTTCGATAACAAATACATCTTGTTCAGTTTTCTGTAGTTCTTGCTCGTAAAAACTACCAGTTATTGGTTCCCCTGACAGGTCATTTAACGCATATGTTACAGGTATTGTTAAAAGTACTTTATCAATAACAAACACTTCTTTGCTCCAGTTTGGAGTGAATCATTTTTCGAACACCCTTTTCACTAACGAAATTCTAAGTTTATCATCAACCTTAAATTTGTGTCTGCGGTACATGTTTTCATTTGCTAATGTCGGATTTTTGATTGCGTCATTTGGTGACATTTTTATTGATCTGTGTTTTGTATTATTATATTTGTCAACTATCTGCGGAAGATCATCAGTATACCTGTTTGTGTTTTTAGCTGTCATATGTTTATGTATAAGTTCGTTCAGTGTATGATTAAATCGCTCGACGATAACGCTTTTTCCTTCATTTCCAATGACATATTTTCTTATGTTATTTTGCTGCAAAAACTGCTCAAACTTTTTATTGAAAAACTCTGCTTCGTGATCAGTCCAAAATTTATTTGGTTTTCTTTCTGTGCTTGTTATTATTTGCTCTAGCGCATCAGTCATTGATGTCCCTGTTTTATCTGAAACGGGTATACTAAACGCGTACTTACTAAAAACGTCTATAACATTACACAAGTATTTTTTACTGTAATTAAATTGAGCAAGATTTGAGACATCTACTAAATCTATTGCCCAGATATCATCTACAGCATTTGCGACAACCTTACGTCGTGGAAACCCTTTTTTTTAGGTTTGTGTAATTGAGACGCAAGCGTCTTCGCTGCCAGATCATCATACAGTTCTTTTTTGCCGAGTCCGAGTTTATATTTAGCACCAATAATCCCCGCACCAGCTTTCGATCAATTCGTTCTCGTATATTTACCGGTTTCATGTCACGCAGCTCATCTAGCATTACCTTACCACAGTCTGATTTTGAGTTCTCCACACGAACGTTATCGTACGTTCTATGTCCTGGTAGCAAATGTCATGACGCATCGCTATTGCATCAACTTGATTATAAGGTTCTTGTCCTGGCACCGGATTATCGTTTTCGTCTAGTTGCTTGTCTAATGGATTATAAAGTCATGTGAATTTGTGACCTGGCAATGTAAAATCTCGACTCGGAACGAGTCGTTTCGGTAATTTTCCAATAATTTTATGGATATCGATTCCGCTGCCAATTACTTCTCGGCGATTGCAATGCTGACAGCAAGTAACAATTTTATCTTGTTCTATGCAAAGATCCTTATCATAATCACAGTTACATTTCATTTTATTAATCGTCATACAAAATGATTATAAGATCTGAAAAAAATTTGTGAAAAGTGCTCTTTTCTGCCAAATTTTGACGTTTTGTGACCAATTTTACTTGTTTTTTGGGGTAAAATGGTCGGAAAAAATCAGAGAAAACCAGTCCGATTTCTCATTTTTTTACAGGTCAAACCTCGAGGGGGTTAACGGGAATTTAACAATGGAATTTTAAAAAATAAATTTTTTGCTGGTTTTGGACTGGTTTTTTGCACAATTTTCCACAATTTTTCAGGGATTTTAAGCAAAATATCAACCAAAAACCAGTTCAAAACCAGAAAAAAAATTGATTTTTCAATTTTCCCGTTAACCCCCTCCAGGTTTGATCCATAAAAAATGAGAAAGCGGACCAAAAATAAAAACCAATGGGTACTTACCTTCGTTAGTTAATCGTCTACTAAAATAACTTTATCACATGCTCCAGCGCCAGTTACTGATTTGAGAAACATACTTTTTTTTCTTCCACAAACAGCACAAACACTTTTAATATTACTCTATTATTTTTTGTTTTTTTTCTGTTGTCTCATCGCTGTTATCTGTTTTAGCTTTACTTTTGAGACAGTATGTTGACTGTGTCATTTTTTTTAATATACTTGATTGCCACACAAAATTGTGTCACACAAAATTAATTGCAATATCACCATTAGCACGAGAAGGTTGCTTGTCAAACTGTAAAATAAGCTTTAAAAAATCAGAGGATTGGGACAGCTGCCGAACAAACATAATACAATAATAACCACAAGCGGTTGTCCCAATTGGCTGTAGTTGATTAGGCGAATAACATATTTTTTCAAATTTCTTAAAAATATATTTTTTTATAAGATCCCTCGGAGGAAGTCCGAACGAATCAAAATAATTGTTATCGTAAATAGCCACCCAATGTGTGCCAGACCCATCATTGAAGTCCTGTATATTGACTACACACGAACCACCTGCTGGCACATTATCCTATTCGTCTTTAGAATATACTCCACGAAATCCGACAATGTCATTCAATTTTTCAATTATATCAAAATTACTCAAAGGCAACGACCTTGTCGAGGCCATCAACCTCAACGGCGTCTGGTACCTGGTAGTGTTAGTCCGCGTCCTATCCCTAACAGATTTGGAATTAGACTGCCTGCTAACCCTGCTAAAATTGGAGCGAAAGGAATGATTCCTCCTTGTTTTATTGCCCTCGACGACTTTGTTTTTCTCGACGACTTTGTCGTCCGTGCTCGAGGACGCCTTGTTTTCTTTTTTTTAGCTGTCATTTTATTTCTTATTGTTACAAACTGAAGTGCAATGACGTAAGTCATTGGCATAGCTATCAACGATAGATTCGTTTGAAACCGTCTCCGGACACCGCTTTTTTAGTCGCTCCTGATACGGCCCCGGACGCGGCAGCTAGTCCTAATGTTCCTAATATTGGCAACATTTTGGGTATTACTGTTTTAGCTATTACAGAAAATGCTGGTCCGAGAAATCCACCGCGGTTAGATGTGGCTGTTATTTGTGCAGTGGATAATTTCAGCACAAACGGTTTTCCGCGATCTAGTTTTTTGATTTGCTGTCGAGTTAACAGTACTTTTACTGCAGTCGCAGAGACTTTGTCTCTGGAGACTGAAGTCGTTGGGGATATAATTAAAGAAACAGAATTACGTTTAGCAATCGCTGCTGATAACTTTTTAATTTGACCTGGCGTTAGGTACATTTCTCTGGCTGTGTATTCCGTTTTCATTATTTATACTTGTTTGTCATACAATACTTGCAGACAAATCACACTTGTATTGTTATTTTTCCTTTGGGCGTATCAATTGTCAAAAATCGATCACTAACAACTAGCGCGTACACGTTATATTGTTCGGCTGGCAGCACGCCAAGCGTCCAAGTGACTTCAGTATCAGAAGTCGATCCGATAGCTTGTTCGGAGTGTTTTGAAACGTCAAAATAGAAGATAGGATATATTGATCGAAATTCTTCTAGTGATATCTGAGATCCACTGTCTGCGTCTTGGTATTTTTGCATAGCCTCCATAAGATACATATACGGCCGAGATAGGTTTTTAGTGGCATCATCAGCAAAATTGCATTCGATTGCACGTTCGGGGTATTGTCTGGAATTTATTCTAACAAAAATTCGTCTGACATCTGGGTTATCAAATACGGAGTTGTTCATTTCCTGGTCATTGCGGCGTGCCTGTCTTTGAAATACAAATGTCGAGGCAATTGTTCGCTTGACGTAGTTGTAACACGCCATGTGTAATCAGTTGTATTAGGAATAGCTGTTTGATAAATTCTGTTTTGCTTGAAATAGATCTTTTTCGTATAATTAGTCAATAGTGATTCGAGTTCCATCATTTTAGCTACAGACGAAACAACTCGTGGCATCCACAGAGCTAATCTTGTAATAGCAAACTGACCTTCAGCCACTCCATCGGCGTGCATTATACAATCATTTTGATCCGCTCGATCTAAAATAAGAGTATGTTTTAGTCCGCGAAATACTTTGTTGTAATCACGGCAAAATCCAAATATTATGCTTAACGGAAGCATCATTGTTATTTGGCGAGATTCTGCAGCAAATTCTTTTCGTTTGGCGTATCCCTCATTATAAGTTGATCGTCGTATATTTCCAAATGCGTTTCTTATTGCAGCTGCTACAATAGTACCACTAGCTGCGTCTGCGGTTAATGCCACAACAGTATGTTGTGCAGCTGCATTAGCTCCACCTGGTGTTAGAATAAGTCTATTTCCAACATCAGCATCAGCTAGCGCTCCAGTTTTAAATTCACCTCCAACAGTTGTCCCAAGTCCGGTGTCCTTAAACCACATCGTGTTTGTGGCCACTGATCTCGAGTAATCGTCACTGAATGAGACGACATTAAGTATTGTACTCGCTATAGGTAAATGCATTGAAATATCTTCCACGGTCTGATTTGCAAGTTGATACCTTGAGCTTTTAAATAAACTCCTACCGTTATTGACAAGTGCAATTTCTGCACCAGCTGGAATATCGCCGCCTATCACAGTTAATAACTGACCACGTACTTCTAATACTGCCTTGTGAGGTAACAGAAACAAGTCCTCGTCACATGTATTAAAAGTTCTAACACCAGCTTTATTTGACTCGTTTGAGTTCTCATCCAAGTACTCAATGTACTCATACTCTGTCACTATGTCGTCGGTATCATGTTCTTCGGCAAGATCGAAATAATTTTTGACTGACATTATTTTATTTTACCACACAAAATTGTGTGGCACACAAAACTGCAACGTCTAAAAAGCAGCAGGCGTTATTCTTGTTTTCGCTACAAGTTTACGTACTACTTTTTCGCCGCTTGGTGATAATAATTTTTTTGTGGTAGCTATGACAGCTCGTTCTGTTTCTGCTGTCGGTGAAATATCTGATATTGCTCTTTTTATTTCCAATGCTGAAGGCACACCTCTTTGCGGTGCGTGGCCTTTAATTGTTTCAGCAACTTTTTGTCCTAATGCAGTACCAGCTGTGCTAGCAAAAGCTTTACCTGCGTCAAGTGCAATTGGTGCTACTTTGCGTGCAATTCCTGGAACATTTTCCTATGATTTTTCTTCTGTAAACTTTTTTCTTTGTCTCATTTTATATCATTTAGGTTGTACAAAAATCTGTGTCAGCGCAATAGCTACGCTATTGTGCGCGTAGGTGTAAGTAATAAGTAGCAACCTCGTTATTCAAATCCAGCTGTCTACCCGATTGGTCTGTTAATTGCATTGTTATACTCGTTATTTGATTTTCAGGAGTAATTGGATAATATATTATTTGTCGAGGAGTAACTTGCATTAGTGACCCTGGTGGGAGACCTGGTGAAAAACTGTAGATTGTTTGACCCTGGCTACCTCTAGCCGAGTAAGACCCTGACGCGATAGAACAATTAATCAGTATTGTGTTTATATCAGTTATATTTACAGGCAGGTCACCGTCATATGATACACTTTGTTCTGTAACACTGCCGTACTGCTAGTTCTTATATTTACTGGCAGGTCACCGTCATATGATACTGCTCGCTGGGGAGAAATCGATTATGAAATTATTTTTTAGTGTAATTCTGGCTCGTAGCGTATTATAGTTTGGAACCAGCTCAAAATTACCCGCAACACCAAAGATGTCGATCAGTTCTTTGATCGTTTTATTAATATCAGTCACGTTATATGCTCCTTGTGGTATTTTGACTGATTTGCACGCGCCAGACTTAAATGTAAAGTCATCGTTAAAATTTTTCTTTATGTTTGCCATAGAGTGCCATACTGTTGCAGAAATTAATCCAATTTCGTATTGTCTAACAGGATCTAGTATTATTGGCGGATTATAGTAGACGGAAAAGTTTGCGCTGTCACTCGTTGTCTGTGAGGAATCAAGTAACAATGCTGTCGACATTATATAAGATCGCCATGTAAAATTTCGTACTCGGACGATGTTAGTAATCTGCTCGATCTAAGATGATCTAGTATATCAATAATTCCGTTGTCAATTTCAGTGTTTTCATTACCTGCTTCTTTAGATGATATTAGTAGCAATAGTCTGTCAACTATATCGGCGTTTGATGTAAAAACTTTAACGCCAGATCCGGTGGTTTCTGTTTCCTCTGGTAATCTTTTATCTCGATTACGTTCATGCTGATCAAATAATCTTTTGAAAGTCCAACTTTTACTATAATCTTTTTCTCTAGTTCTGTACTGGTGTGCTGTTTCAGACAAAGACTCAGCAATAATTCCGTCTCTTATTCTATCTAACAGAGATATCATTTCTTTATTTATTTATTTTTTTATAGCTTTTTTAATCAAATCATCAGCTATAAAAGAATCTTTCATATTTTCATCTAAAATTTCTTGTAGTCTATTGTAATCATCTTCTGGCCATTTTCTAATGTTGTTAAGATCGTTTAGATTTTCATTTGTCAAATATTTTTCAATAAACTCAAAAAATTCGGAATCATTTATTTTTGACATATATTGTTTTCTATAAAATCTTATAGTTTTTTCAATAGGTATTATTTTTATAATACTTTCTTGTATCATTTTTTGTTGCTTTGACACATTTTCCATCAAATTTTTAAACTCGTCTGGATCAACTGTCGTTCTTGCTATCGCTAGTTGGAGCGCAAGAGGATTGTTCATTAAAATGTCAAATTCAGCTTGTCGTGCAGCGGGATCAGCAATGTTTCTTACAAGTTCAGTTACAATTTTTCTGGTTTCTTCTTTTGGTTTTTCTCCGAGTAAACCTAACAAGCCTTTTTCTTGCATTTTTTTAGTTCTTCTGCAGATATTGTTGACACTTCTGGTTGCTTACCAATTAATCTTTCAGTAACAGGTTTAAGAAAACTAGCGGCTGCTTCTTCTGCTTTAGCTTGTCCTTGGCGAGCTTCTTCTACTTTTTCTTAAAAGCAGCTCGAGTTGTAACAAATTTCTTTAGTAATTCGATTCTTGCTGACGTTCGTCCATTATTATTTTATATATGTTGCTATAAAATTTACCTAGAGAAATGTGTCAATACAACAACGAAACATCTTAGCTGGATCACGTGCGAGTTTATCAAATAAGAAAAAATTGTATTTGTCTTTGGTTGCTTCATGATATAATTCAATAAATTTATCTTTTGTTACGTCACCGCACTGCTCGTTTGCAATATTTCTTACATCAACATTATCTAGTCCGGGAAATAGTATAAAACATCCCGTATTTCTCCCAATAAATCTATCAACGTTGTAAAATCCTCGAGCAAGGTAGACAGAATTAAATCTTTTATTACGTGATAATGAAAAGTACGATCTTATTTTATTCATTTCCTCGTTGTTTAGCGGAATATCGTCAAACGCAACTATTTTATGTTCAGACGAATCAAGTTCATTTACTAGAATTAATTCCTCTGGTTGTTTGATCATGAATATATCATCACCGGCATTAAGCTCATGACGACGTTTGCTGTTATAATCGCTTAATAATTCGTATTTATTCTGTTGTGGGTTAATTGTGTAAATATATACTCGATCGTAGTTAAAGCTGTTGTTGAGTAAAAGATTTAATAATAGATTCGTTTTACCAGACCCTGTACGACCAACGATGAGGTCGTGGCAATCTAGAAGTTCGTTGTTGTGTTGGTGTTTGATTAGCCGTTCTGTGTCAAAATTTAATATAGACATATTATAAAGTAAGTTGACATAAAATTGTAAACAATAAACTAATAATGAGCTATAATACAAAATATGGAATAATATTAGGAGATTCGTCAACTGCAAGTACAACAATAACGGACGGCAGTATTGATTTATCAAGCTACTTAAAGAAAGCTGGTGATACAATGAAAGGCAATTTGTTCATGTCAAATCAACGAGTATTAGGTTTAGAAACAGCGTATCCGCCAATAAATGTCGCTAATACACAAGCTGTTAGTTATGCACAACTAAAATCTGTCGATGATAACAAGTTGTCGTTGACAGGAGGAACATTAAGCGGTAACTTAGATATGTCAGGAAAAAAAATAATTTGGAGACTGGGTATCCACCAGCAAACTTAAATCAAACTCAAGCTGTAAGTTATTTGCAGTTAAAGTATATAGACGGCAACAAGCTTGACAAAACAGGTGGGATACTTACAGGTAATATTAATGTCAGGTAAAAAAATTATTGGGTTGGAAACTTCATACTCACCAGCAAATGCAGATAATACGCAAGCGGTAAGTTATGCGCAACTAAAATCAGTTGACGACAGTAAACTTAACAAAGCCGGTGACACAATGACAGGTAACCTGTCTATGTCAAATTAAAAAATAACTGGATTACCGACCTCACCACCACCTAATGATACTGATGCTATTAGTTATGGTCAGTTAAAAGAAGAACTTGCCTCATACTTTAAAAAATCCTGTGGACCAATGTCAGGCAACATAAACATGAGATACAAAAAAAAAAATCACTACGACATATGTTCCAGTTAGCCCTAATGATTTAACAAATAAAGCTTACGTTGACAGTCTGTCTAGTGGTATAAAACGAACTAAAAACAATGTTGGATATATTCCAACATTTTTCAAGGCAACTGACAATTGAGTTGAGTTTGAGGTAAGCGCATCATCGTATTATCCTGAAAATTATCCTTATTACGCTTTCTCTGATAGACACGAGTGGACGACAAACGGGAAAGTTGAAAATTTTTGGATTAAAATCAAATGTCCTACTGCAGTTGCTATTTGGCAATTTCATTTGTGCGGTCGATTAAACCCTAGCGTTGGGCGAATTTATAATTGGCAATTGGAAGGATCAAACGATGATATTGACTGGGTAATATCATACAGTACAACAGACACTTATATTTCAACAGCACAATATTTTACAATTCCGACTGCAAATACTGTTAACAAGTACTTGTATTTTCGAGTTCATGTTTTCGCTGCTGAGCATCCGTTTCCAGGACTGACATCATTTCAAATATACACACTCAATGATCAGGTATGATCATTGTGATCAAATTTAATCTGATGCTATAAAATAATGACAACACAATGGTTTATAGACGTTGAGAGAGAATTTTATGATAATATTTTTAACCCTAATATAGATGTCGGCGACAAGTCACTAGCGGCACGTGTAATAAATACCACAAAAAAATCTCAATTCCAGTGATAAACTCTCCATTTTCAGAAGAAGAAAAAAATTTTGTTCTTGTTATGCATATGCGAGGACCACAACTAAAAGAAGCAATAGACAACTTTGATATAATAGACAGATACTGTTATCCTGATGATTGCCTGGCAGAACATAAACAAGCTGAAATTCTTTAAAAAAAATATTGCTCGAGCTTGATTTGGAAAATTTAGATTTGATAATAAAATCGAACTTAATAAAAGAACGAGCTTACAGTGATAGAGAAGATGTAGAGAAAAGTGTAGAAATTAGCCATGATAGTCTCGACAGACTAGCGGAATCTAGTGTAATAGGAATAAAAAGGAGCAAGAAGTTATACAACAGTTTTGCAAAACGAATCATTTTTAAAATATCTCGGCATGTACTACCACGACAAAGAAACCCTAATTAAAATCGTTACTATGACACCAGACCTAGAGTTAATTATTAAAGTGTACGCAAACGCAATTTTGCAAATAATACGTAAAAAAGACCCAGAATTTGATCCGATTATTGTTGATAGGTCTCTAAAGATCATCAAAAATTTTGACGATGAAATTAGTAAACTTAATAACAATGAGCGAGGAAGGTTTTTTTTTTAAAAAGTCACTCAAACAGATTTGATTAAAAAAAAGTCTGATTCTTATTATGATATAGCTGAAGCAGACGATATTCCATTTCCGTCGATCCAGCGCTCTAGACAATTGTCATTACGAAATTATTATGATGAAGTTGAGAAATTACTCACAAAACAATATGAAAAAGTAATGTTAAAAGTAGCTTCTGCTATTGGTCTTATCACAATTGAACGAAACACACTACGAAAATTAATGCTAGCAAGTTTCGTAGTCGCATATGCAATTATCAGACATCTTGTTCTCAAAAATTTCACGTTAGATCAGATGAGTTTAGTACTAGGGTATATAGATGAAACAGAAAGCGATTACAGTAATTTGGTGAATGAAACAGATTTGTACGAACGTGAAGTAGGACGTCTTTTTGATTCATTTACTTGGTTAAAGAAAAATGAGGAACTGACAGATAAACGATATGATAATAATGTTTATGACAAAAACAGAATTTTTATAGCTGATCCTAACAATAATAAATTTAGTGATTTTCTTGATTCAATTGCTGGTACCAGAACTTTTGTTATTGTATAAAATATTGTATAATGGAAAAACAGATTGTCGATTTCAATCATATTTCAGAAGACATTCCAAAACAAGATGTTGACACACTAATGCAATATTATAAATTTTATCATAAAAACCATTGGTGTGTGAAACAATGTTATAAATATTACAGCAGAATACTTCGAGTAATATCATATTTGCCATTGTTAATGACTAGCTCTGGTATAATCTCAAGTGGAGCAACATTAAATCCGTTTTTATTAATTATATCTGGTGTTGGTGTCTCTCTTTCAACAGTTTGTAAAAAGATTGAACCCAGACTTGAGACGAAAAAAAATGCTTGTAAGACAGTAATTATCACATATAAAAAAATTACTTGATCAAATACGATCTAATGTGCGAGGTGTAAAATATGATATGGACGATTTAATACGCGAGTTTCGTATTATTGACAGTATGTTAACAGATATCTTACCGATGAGAGTTAGCAGGTATGAAAATAGTTATGACAAAAAATACGGCAATGATAGGGTATGAAATGTTATCTAAACTCCTTGATATAATCAAGGAAAATAATACAACCAAAAAAAACTTAAGAATATGCCGAAAACCTGATGGTGGTCCTTTAGCCAGAAACCTAATCAATGATAGAAACCTCGAAATGTAAAAGTAACTGTTCTATCATTGGTCATAACCTAGCCCCTAGTCTAAAATGGGGTCTCAGAGCCAAAATCAGTGATAGAAGCCTCAGAAAGTAAAAATAAATGTTCTATCACTGGTTTTCACCCGGTCTGTAGTATCAAATAGGGTCTTTGAGCCAAAATCAATGATAGAAGCCTCGGAATGTAAAAATAAATGTTCTATCACTGGCTATCACCTGGTCCCTAGTATGAAATAGGGTCTTTGAGCCAGAAAGCCCCTATTCACTTACTACTTCTATTACAAGAAAAAAGGACACGTTATTTCTGATTGCTTCAAATTGAAATATAGGCATCAGAATCAAGATAGACCTGTCCTAATGCTCTTATTTCTAAGAGGTCAAGGTCACGGTCATGTACTGAAAGCAATACATTTGTTGAGTCTAATAAACCCCAGTCCGATTTTATTATGGAGAATTATGAACCATTCATGTCGAATGCTTCTATATCACTCTTGGGTGATTTGGCCAATCCAATCCCTATTAAAATTTTAAGGGATACAGGAGCTTCTCAGAGTCTGTTATTATCAGGTACTTTGCCTTTTTCTGAGAAGTCCTGAAAGTGTTCTCATTCATGGCGTAGAGTGCGGCTTTGTTAATGTTCCTCTCCATTCTGTAAACTTGTCATCAGACTTAGTTTCAGGACCTGTGACAGTTGGTATAGTGTATACTTTACCCGTTGAGTGAGTTCATTTGTTAAGAAGGCAACGACCTAGCTGGAGACAAGGTTGTGGTTAATCCACTTGTAACTGACAAGCCTTCTTTGGATCAGAAAGTTGATCCTATTGAAAAAGAATACTCTGATTTACACCCAGCTTGTGCAGTTATTGGAGCTAAGGCAAAGAAAGCTCTTGAGAATGATTTTGATAAGGAAAATATTTCTTTAGCTGAGGGTGATAAACGACAATCACTTGTCGTCGAACAGGAAAAAGATCCCGAGATCTCATGTTTGTTTCAGAGGGCCATTATTGAAACTGAAGCCACTGTAGCACCTGTCTGTTATTTCATTACAAATGGAATTCTTATGAGAAAATGGAGACCTCCCGAGGTACCTGCTAATGACGAGTGGTCAGTGAACTATCAGATTGTAGTTCCAAAATCTTTCAGACAGGAAATACTTAGTTTGGCCCATGAAACTCCTCTGGCTGGTCATTTAGGGATAAATAAAACTTATCGCAAGATCTTGACTCACTTTTATTAGCCAAAAATCAAAAGTGATGTTTGTAAACATTGTAGATCTTGTCATACTTGTCAAATAGTAGGAAAACCCAATCAGAAGATACCTAGGGCTCATCTGCAACCTATTCCTGCATTTGCCGAACCATTTAGCAGAATTATGGTAGATTGTGTTGGTCCCTTACCTCAGGCAATCAATATTTGTTGACCATTATTTGTGCGTCAACAAGATTCCCAGAGGCAATTCCTTGGAGGAATATTAAAATAAAAACCATAGTAAAAGCTTTGATAAAGTTTTTTACTCAATATGGCCTTCCTAAGTCAATCCAGTCTGGTCAAGGGTCAAATTTTATGTCTGGAATTTTCCAGCTTGTTATGCTTGAATTTGGTACTCAGCAATTCAAGTCAAAAGTGAAACTATGGATTCACAGAACTTTAATTGAGAGAAGTCTTGAGTCTTGTAGTAGAGCTCATTCTCTCTTGCTCATTCTTCAAAATTTTCTTCAATTCAGATTTTACGGCTCTTACAAAATAAAGAAGAAAATGAATGAGTAAAATTATATTAGTACTCTGATCTAAATAAATTAATGGAGTACCAGTATATTGAAGGAGATAGCCAGGTAAATCATGCAATTAATTTAGTTGTACCTGTCTTATAAAAATGAGGATATAAGTGAAGAAATTTAATCGGACTGTATTGACCTTGGAGCAACAAATCTTCGGAATTCGGAAATTATGAAAAATCTGGACCAGAAAATTTTATATTTGCAACAACAATAAAGGAATGAACTTGAACAGTTATTATTCGAATATGAGCACTTGTTTCCAGATATTCCTACGAGGACAAACAAAATTTTTCATGATGTTGAAATTGTAGATTCAAAACCTGTGAAACAACACCCATACAGGATTAACCCACTCAAACAGGAATACTTGAAAAAGGAAATTCAGTATTTGTTGGAGAAAGATTTCATAGAGCGCAGTAAAAGTGACTGGAGTTCACCATGTACACTTGTTCCGAAACCACATAAAACTTTCCGTATGTGCACCGATTATAGGAAGGTGAACAGTGTGACAAAAACAGATTCATTTCCATTACCAAGAATCGATGATTGTATTGATAAAATTGGAAATGCCAAGTATGTCACCAAATTTGACCTTCTGAAAGGATTTTAGCAAATTCTACTAACGGAAAGGTAAAAAATTTCGGTATTTGTGACTCCAGATGGACTCTATCAATATAAAGTAATGCCGTTCGGGATGAAGGGTTCGCCAAGTACCTTTCAACGCTTGATGAACATGATTACCTCTGGTCCAGATAATTCTGATGCTTACATCGATGATGACATCATCTACAAAGACACCTGGAAAGAACATCTAGCCACGATTCGGAAATTCTTTGACAGACTGACTGATGCAAGTTTGACAATCAATTTATCTAAAAGTGGGTTTTCCCGTGCTTGTGTAACTTTTCTAGGACATACTGTGGGACATGGTCAAGTTAAACGTATAGATGCTAAGGTGAAGGCTATCTCAGATTTCTCTGTGCCTGTCAGTAAAAAGCAACTGATGCAATATTTGGATATTGCCGGATATTATCGAAAGTTTTGTTCCAATTTTTCTAATATTGCTGAACCCCTGACAAACTTGTTAAGTAAGAAAAACAAGTTTCTATGGACTGAAAAATGTCAGGAGGTTAAAGGCCATACTCAAAAGTGCGACGGTTCTCACAGCTCCAAATTTCAATCAGTCTTTTAAATTATCTGTGGATGCAAGTGATGTTGGGTTTGGAAGAGTATTGATTTAAGAAGATAGAAATGGTGTTGATCACCCAGTGTGCTATTTCTCTAAGAAATTAAATAAGCACCAAAGAAATTACTCAACAATCGAGAAGGAATGTTTGGCTTTAATACTGGCATTACAGCATTTTGAAGTTTACATTAGCTCAGCTCCTTCTCCGGTTGTTGTGTTTAGTGATCACAACCCCCTTACTTTCATCGACAAGATGAAAAATAAAAATCAAAGATTATTAAGGTGGAGTTTGTTTTTTGCAAGAATATAATCTTGACATCAGGCACATCAAAGGAAAAGACAATTTGATTGCAGATGCATTTTCCCGTGTATAGAACTATTATTTCATGTACACTTTGTATAATTCATGAGAGTTTTCTTATGTAATTTTGTTTTACCTCATGTATAATTTACATATGGTAAAAAGAAAGCTTTATCATATAAATCTTTCTTTATCTTTATGGGGGGAAGTGTTACGAATATGCAATTAAATGTCTTAAGTGTTAGTTTAAAAATTCTTTTTATTTGATTTTTGTTTCATTACATTTATTGCAATGATTATTTTCACGGGATTTGATATTTTTGAAAAAATATTCAGTCTAATTTGAACGTAAAAGGTATTACATTATCATTATTTTTAGCTCACTTTGGTTCACAGATTTTGTAAATGCTACGCGAAAACGATTGGCTATTGCCAAGGTCATTTCGGCTTACGTGTTAGTCTGAATAAACAATGTTTTATTTTTAAATTTATTTCAGTGTGAGAATTTGATTCTTAGATAGGGCTATTCTTGCATACGTGATAAATGACATTTTTTTTTATTGCGCTATTCAGATTAATAAATCACGTAGCCTATCACGTGAGTTACCATGTGATCTAAAATCGAGGCTTAAAACAGCCATGTTCTACTAGATTTATTGGGTTGTATTTTAAACCTTGAGGGCTCAAGATGTTTCTCTTGTTGTTGCCAAATTGTTTTGAAGTTCATCTGTTTTTTGGAATTTAATAATTTATTCTCTGGAGAACTAAACAAGTGTACCTTTGTTTTAAAAAAGTTATGGGACAAAGAAATTCAGTGGAAATTCATTCTGAAATTCTATACGGAAACATAAACTGTGATTCAATCGAGGATCTGTTACCATCAGTACAGACATAATCTGACGTCATCGCCTCCATATTGGGTGTGAATGACAGGCTTATGACCATGAAACTCCCACTGTCGAATTGAAGAAAGCATGTCACGATTATCAGTGCCTACGCTCCAACCATGGCCAATCCAGATGAAACAAAGGACAAGTTTTATGAAGAACTCCACTCTATCATAATCTCTGTTCCCAAATCTGACAAGTTCATCATCCTTGGTGACCTCAATGCGAGAGTCGGCTCTGACAACATCTCCTAGGAAGGGGTCCTTGGAAAGTATGCTGTCGACCGCTGCAACAGTAATGGTCTTCTATTGCTTCAGACCTGCGCAGAGCATGAACTGCTCAACAGCAACAGTCTTCCGCCTTCCTACCCGCAACAGGACGACATGGATGCATCCCCGATCTAAGCACTGGCATCTCATTGACTACGTGATAGTCAGGAAGAGGGATAGGCAGGATGTTTGGGTGACCAAGTCCATGTGTGGTGCAGAATGTTGGACTGACCACCGCCTTGTAGTCTCCAAGCTAAACATCCGTATCCAGCCTAAAAGATGTCCGCAAGGCAAGAAGATTCCAAAACGGCTGAACATCGCCAAGCTGAAGAACTCGAACTCCAAATCGACCTTTGTCAGTATTCTAGAAAACCCTCTTCAGTCCACCCCTCTGAACACCCAAATGTGGAGGCAGCCTGGGAGACCCTTAGAGAGCTGGTCTACAACACCGCCACAGAGATCCTAGGGCCTTCCTCCAGAAAGCAAAATGACTAGCTTGATGAGAATTGCGAAAACATCAGGCAGCTGTTGGATGAAAAACATCGCCTCCACAAAGCATACCTAAATGATACAAAGTCCACTTCAAAGAAAGATGCCTTCAATAACATCCGCAGGAATGTTCAACAGAAACTTCGGCCGATGCAGGACTCCTGGCTGAGTAACAAAGCTGATGAGATCCAAAGCCACGCTGTCAAGCATGATATGAAGAGGTTGTATGATGCGCTGAATGAAGTCTATGGTCCATCATCATCAGCATCATCCCCACTCCTCAGTGCGGATGGGAACACACTGATCACAGACAAAGAGAAGATCCTCGAAAGGTGGGCTGAGCAACTTCAACTGTGTCCTGACCGCCCAACATCCATCAATGTTGAAGCCATTGATCGGCTGCCCCATGTGCCAGTCAAAAAATCACTGGATGACCCACCAAACATGTTAGAGACCCAGAAAGCAATACGTCTGCACTCTAGCGGCAAGGCTCCTGGCTCAGACTCAATCTTAGCAGAGATATACAAGGAAGGTGGTGCAGTTCTGACTGAAAAGCTCCATCAGTTGCTTCATCTCATGTGGCAAAAAGAGACGATCCCACAGGGATTAAAGGATGCTAATATTATACACCTGTATAAGGGCAAAGGAAATCTTCAGGCTTGTGAGAACTGCCGAGGTATCTCTTTGCTCTCCATCGCAGGCAAGATTCTCGCCAGAATTCTCCTCAACCGTCTCACATCACATTTTAACCATGGACTCATACCAGAAAGTCAGTGTGGATTCCGAAAGGAGCATGGAACCATCGACATGCTGTTCGCTGCTAGGCAGTTGCAAGAGAAAACTCCAGAACAGAATACTGACCTTTTCTCTACCTATGTCGACCTGACCAATGCCCTCGACACTGTCAGCAGAGAGGGCTCGTGGAAGATCATGGCCAAGTACCGATGTCCAAGGAAATTTATCACCATGGTGCAGCAATTCCGTGATGGTATGGAAGCTAGAGTCCGGAACAATGGTGAGACATCAGATCCCTTTCCTGTCCCAAACAGAGTGAGTCAGGGCTGTGTACTGGCGCCAACACTTTTTAGTCTCATATTCTCAGCAATGCTCGCTGATGACTTCAGAGATGGTGTCATGGGAATCAGCATCAGATACCGATTTGATGGAAAACTGCTCAACCTCAGGAGGCTCCAAGCAAAAACTTAGGTCACAACAGACATCATCAGAGACCTTCTATTTGCTGATGACTGCACCCTCAACGCTGGCTCTGAAGCTGACATGCAAAGCAGCGTCGACAAGTTCTCTGATACTAGCACAAATTTTGTCCTTACGATCAACACATAGAAGACTGAAATATTGTATCAGCCAGCCCCAGGAAAACCGTATGCTGAGCAAAAAATCACAGTCAACGGCTACAAACTGAGTGCAGTGAACAGGTTCACCTATCTTGGCAGAACTCTATCCCAGAATGTCGTAATAGATGACGAAGTTAATGCCAGGATTGCAAAGGCCAGCGCAGCATTCGGCAGACTACACGCCAAGGTCTGGAACAGAAGAGACATTTGTCTTCAGACAAAGTTGAAGGTGCACAGAGCGATAGTAATCCCTGTGTTATTATACGCCTGCGAAACCTGGACAGTGTACCAGCGCCATACAAAGAAGTTGAACCACTTGTACACTACCTGCCTCAGAAGACTCCTAAACATCAAGTGGCAAGACAGGACCCCGGATACTGAGGTCCTTGCCCAAGCAATCCTTCCCAGTATCTACACCATCTTGATGCAATCACAGTTGCGATGGGCAGGCCATGTAGCTCGCATGCCAGACCACCGGCTTCCAAAAAAAACTCTTTTATGGCGAGCTTGACAAAGGAAAACGCAACAAAGGAGGCCAGAGAAAACGATACAAGGACACCCTGAAGACGTTATTGAAGAACTTTAGCATTAGTTATGACACGTGGGAGCAGACTGCCCAGGACAGGGTCGTGTGGCGCTCTTCCATCACTAAAGGTGTTCCATCTTGCGAAGCCAACAGGACAGCCACGGCAGAACAATGAAAGCAGGCCAGGAAATTCCGAGCCAGTAACCCCATGATCAGCGTTGCTACTCTCCCATGTCCACAATGCCACAGAACATTCAGGGCGCACATCGGCCTCATCGGCCACCTACGTACCCACATACCATTTGTTCCTGATAAAACACTGGATAACTAAAGTGG